>AWWV01015041.1:0-78816 GCA_001974805.1 Corchorus capsularis
ATTTTATTTATATATCCCTCACACATTAGTATTAACTTATATTGTATCCAATTTGTAAAAAAATATTAAGTATGTTTTCTAATTTGTTGAAATTGTGTATTTTGATCCCTATTTGAGAAAATCTTAAAACGTTTAGTCCTTATTTGAGCATTTAACCTTGGCAACAGGGCTTATTTGACTTTTTTTAAGAGTTCAGGGGCTTATTTGGCTGAAATAATAGTTCAGGGGCTTATTTGACGGTTCGGTGTAAGTTCAGGGGCCTTTTTGCCCATTAAGCCCTTTTTTTACTTTAAGGACAACATTATGCTAATTGAGAACCATCCGCTACTATGGTATGGAAAACAGGTTGTGAGATTTGTGACCGATATCTTCAACCATACTCAAATGAATCAGGATGCTGAAAGTTCCTTGTTGCAAAAGCAGGCTTTTTCCGATTTCTATTGGCGTGGTACATTTGATAAGAACATATTCTATCATGCTCAATACGGCCAACATTTCAGGACTTGCTTTCTCTGACACCTAAGCAAAAGAAGGAAAAACATGAGAAGTTGGAAACAAGCAAGAAGAAATTTTTTTGTGCATCTCCATGCAAAAGCTAGCATTGAGGATATTCGGGATGTCACCAATTTTTTGTTTTTCAGGTTTTATGATGACTAATCTAAAATTTCATGGATTAATTACATATTCCTTTGATGTTGAGTTTGAAGTAATTTTTTGCAGGTTTTATGAGGACTAATTTTCCTGGATTCTTTATTAATCTGGTATTTGCCATAATCTTTGAAGAAAAATATATGGTGATTTTTGTAGGTTATCAAGAGTGACATTTTATAATTTTTCAATGTCCAAAATAAAATGAAAAAAATTGATAGACATTGGTAATTAGACCTTATAACAATTTTGCATATCTTCCACTCTCTCATTTCCCAAGCTATAAATCTAAAATTCCCTATGCTTTTCACAATTCAATTAGCATGAGAGGTAAATTAATCTTGTATTAATTAACGATGTTGCTTTCACTCTTCAGTTTCCTTGAATTATATCTGTGTTTAACATATTTCATGGATATAATTATGGAGATCCGACCTCCAAAATCCACATATAGGAAAGATTGAACGTGTACCCATATTAGACACTACCAGAAAATATGTTTACTGCTACGGGCAGTTTCCGTAGCAATAAGTCTGAAACCGTAGCTAAAATGAATCAGCTACGGAATTGCTCGTAGCTGTTTCCCTTGCAAAATACTGGCGTCGCAAATAGTATATAGCTACAGAATTACCATATTCGTAGCAAGTAGCTACGGAAAAAACCCGTAGCAGACAACTTAAGAACAATAAAATAAGATTAAACGATCTCAAACAAGAAACAGGGCCACCCTTAAAAGCTCAAAACTTTTTCAGGGAAAGAAGCTGGAGAAAGCTATTCAATGGACAGGTTAGTGAAATCAGACGTGAAGGAAGTAGAATTAGTCTTCAAGAGAGGTCAAAAGAGCAGCACAACTTTCCGGTTAACAAATTTAGTGCATACTATGTATGTAGCAGTTTCTTTAACCACCCAAAAGTCCAAAACCCATCTTTCTTCTCTTTCAACAAGCCTTTTTCCATACTCCCACCCCTCTCATCTTCTTCCTACACTCTGCTTATCTCCCAGCAGTCTGATCAACCCCCTCTGGTCAACCCTCCCGATGCCATCACCGTCAAAACCACCATGCTCCCTTTGGGTAAGGCCCACAATGATGATCTCCGGAATCTGTTCTCCAAGCCTGGACCCCACTTGTTCAAGGACGCTACTTTGCCAATTTCCTTCGTGGGTCCTCATGTAATCGAACATCTCATTTATAGATGCACAGATTGAAGGAATTGATGGTTTTTTGAACAAAGCAATTTCTGGGTGTACTGGGAATCAGGTTACAGAGTTACGCAAATCGGCTGTCGTTTCAGGGAAGGCTAATTTGGTTAGTACCCTGATTGATCATGGTGGGGATGTTAATGATAAGGATTCCAAAGGATGGTCCTTGATCTCTCTAGCTGTTCAAGCTGAAGACTTTGATGTTGCTAGTGTCTTGATTTCTTCTGGTTGTGAAATTGATAATTCAGTTGATCATGTTTTACAATATGCAGCAGCAATAAATAGGGTAGATTTGATAGAGCTCTTGTTTAAGGCTTATAAAAATATAGTAGACTTGAATTCTGTTGCCTTATGTGGTAAAACTCCAATTCATGTAGCTGCAAGCCAAGGTTATACAGAAGTGATTCAATTTTGTTTATCAGTTGGAGGAAACCCTGAAGTTTTAGATGTTAATGGATGCACTCCACTTCATTTAGCAGCTCAAGAAGGTCATTTAGAAGCTGGAGAATGTTTGTTAGAGGCTTCAAATTATATTAAATATGCATTGAACAAGCAAGGGAAGACTGCTTTTGCACTTGCTGTTGAAAATGGGCACTCAAATCTGTATGATGTGTTGCATTTAGGTGATTCCTTGAACGCTGCAAGGATTGATAATGTGAATGGGATCAAGAGTTGCCTTGCGGAAGGGGCAAATGTGAATGGGAAAGATCAGAATGGATGGACACCATTGCACAGGGCTGCATTTAAAGGCCGAATTGAGAGTGTTAAGGCTTTGCTTAACCATGGTGCCATGGTTAACCTTATTGATGATAATGGGTACACGCCGTTGCATTGTGCAGTGGAAGCAGGCCATGTTCAAGTTGCTTTTTTGTTGATTGCTCATGGGGCTAAAGCTAATTTGAAGGGTCTCAAACTCAAAGGTGTGGTTCCTTTGAATTCAGATTGTTTAAGAATCATCCTACTCTTTTTCAGCCTTTGTTGTGTGTGTCATGAGAAGGAACAAACTTGAGTTATATTTTAATGAACACAGTAGGTTGTTTTTGAATTCTTGAGTTTTTAATTTGATTTGCTCTTTCCTGTTACCCAAGTGTTTGGCGATGAATTTGATAACCCTCTGCTAAATTGTATTGACACAATTCTAGATGCATCTCAGCTAGCTATGAAAGAAATCTTCTTTTCTCCGTTATCCGTTATTTTTTATTTTTTTATTTTTTTCCTTTATTCCTTTTTTAATCTCTGTTATCTTCTACATATGTATATATTTTATATATTGTTTCGATGGATTTTTATAATGGATCGTATTTTTCTTATTCTACTTTCATGTACATTTTGCAGCAAACTCCCCAGGAACTTTATGATTAGGCGGCTTAGCAACTTCCGGAGGTCCTTCTAGAGATATAAATGTTAGATATAAATGTATCTATCAGAGAGGAAAAAGATTTGTATAATTATTTTCCCTTGTGGTTAGATACTTGGATTTATATCTCTTGAAGAAATGCTTTGGAGTAAAAGAGGTTGATGGGTTGGGTGGTTAGGAAAACTGTCAGATTTAACTTTAGCAACCTCTTTATAATCTTTTCATCAGGAGACCTGTATTGCTTAAAACAGTTGGTTTATGATATGTTTGGTAATGACTATCCTTTGAAGCTAAGTATTTTGTCGGCCTGTTGCAAGAATTTTAGAACTTTTTGGTTAGTTTTTTCTACTCTTCTAAAAAGTAACCAAAAAATTCTAATATTCTTGCACGAGCTAACAAAGTGCTTAGCTTCAAAGGACAGATCATTATCAAACATATCTGAAATTAGGGTACAAACATGTGTTATGATTCTTGAATTAGGTAGTTAAATCTTTGTAGTAGCAGTCTGTACACTAAGCATAACAGCAGCATACATAGAACCCGATTGAATTGAAGATGTCTTGTTGCCTTGTTCTGTGGTTTTAAAATGCGGCAGATTAACTTAAAACTAGGTAGAAATTTAAAGTTGTAAACACTTCCATGGTTTAAAAATGGAATAAACTAACTTTTCAGATTAGTCTAACATGATTAATTAGCAATTAAACGACAGACTAACGACCAGCTATTATTAGCATAAGTTTTTATTCCAGCAAGGAAGACAGGGACAGAAAAACATTATCTGAAAACATGTATGATGTAACAACTGATACATTATGGGTCAAATGTCCATTCACTAAAATATATGGCACCCAACCAAATAATTATGGGAACCAACATCTTTCTAGAATGCATCATCCATGTCAAGTCATGATCTCAGTGTAACTCATGTTCTTACCTCTTACCTTGAACAAAATCAAAGAACAGGAGTCAACAAGGGCTCATCGCTAAAGTGTGCCTCCAAGTTGCTTATCACAAGATCAGCCATTGCCTTGCTTGTTTCCTCAGTGTCACTACCAACATGGGGCACAAGGACAACATTTTCTAGTGTCAACAGTTCCTCAGGAACCTCAGGCTCATTCTCAAAAACATCAAGTCCGGCACCACCCAATCGCCCTTCGAGTAATGCAGATACAACCTCAGGTTCATTGACATGTGCACCTCGTCCAATGTTGATAAGAATACCTTTCGGACCTAATGCATCGATTACTTTGCGATTAACAATGTGGTGAGTTTCTTCTGTCAAAGCACAGGCTACAATGAGGATTTCACAATTGGCAGCTAAGTCAACAATGTTTGAGTAGTATTTGTAATTTGTGTTTGGTTTCTTTGATCTGGAGTGGTAACTGATAAGGCAGTCAAAAGCTTCAGCTCTTTTTGCTATGGCTGATCCAATCCTGCCCAATCCAACAATTCCAACCGATTTACCACTGAACTGGAAGAGGGTAAATAAAAGATATAAGAAAACTTTAGATTCATATATTCAAGGGAAGAAACATTAAGCATCTCAGTAAAGATTACATGCACAATTCTGCATCTTTACTCAGCAATATGGTTGGTTAAGACTATAGGATTATAGGAATGAGGAAAAAGAAATGATGACTAAACAACATCCATCATACAAAATTGAACTTCAATTCCTATTTAATTTCTGAGCATCAGATGTATCACTAGGCTCCTAACTGTAAATAACTTACTGAAAGTACATAGTCTATGCAAAACAGATAAATCAATTTTCCCAATCTTCAAACTCATCCTTAATCAATTAAACAATGCGAGAGGCTGACAGAAGCAATGGGATCAAATTGCAATCATAAATTCCTATCACAACTTTTATCATCCACACAAGAGCAATTCTGCAAATTGATAAGATCAAATCAATTCACAGAATAGAATCTTTCTAGTCTTTTTTTTAACACTATTTCAAACTGAATTACTATCATGTAGGAGAAAAGAAACTTCAGGGAAAACTGATTCCAATATCAAAGAAGAACAAGAAAATACCCATCGCTATCTGTCTTGAATAAATTCTTAAAAAAAAAAAAAGAAGAATCAATGAAAACAGTGAAATTTAGAAAGGAGAAGAGAAACCCAGAAACAAACCTTTGAAGCCAATCCAAAATCACCATTGATCCACTTCCCACTCCGAACAAACTGATCAGAAACACAAATTTTCCTCAGAACAGCCAATGTTAACCCAATAGCCAAATCAGCGACATCATCAGTCAAAACATCAGGGGTGTTAGTAACCTTAATCCCTCTCTCTTTGCACTTGTCCAAATCAATCTTGTCCAGGCCAACACTGTAGCTCGCAACAATCTCTAAATTGGGCAGTGAATCAATCAATTCCGCATCAGCACCAACTTTGGTATTCCCAACAACCGCTTTAATGGAACTTGAGTTCTTCTTCAAGAATTCAGTGTTCCATAGCTTGATGAGGTTGAAGCGGGTTTCAAGTTCCTGTTCGAGATATTTGAACATTGGACATGTCATTAGGACACCAATGTTGTTCATGTTTGTGTTCGTATGTTTGATTTTTGAAGAAGGAAGAAGTTGGAACCAATTAAAGCAGGGTTTTGTCTTGTTCAGTTGCGGCTAGTAGCCGGTCACCACTTTATTCCTCACGTGCAGCTTTCAGTGGGAAACTCAAAGCCATTGGCCTAACTGCCAAAGTGATTTTTTTTGGGGGGCCAAGCCAAAGGGAGATTCACTCATTTTTTTTCAAGTACCAAGTCTGAACAAATTTTAGATACAGTTTGAGTTTTACTATTAATGCATTAATTTGAAGATGCAAAAATAGGTCTTAGTCTTACAGCTAAAAAATAAGCAAAATTTAAAAACAAAAAAAATATTTTCCGCTGCCAGGATTTGAACCTGGAATTTCATATCAACTTTGAAATTTAACCATTGTGCTACAGCGGATTAGTTGTTGAAGTATTGCATCTATTACTATTAATCGGTTAATTAATTTAAAGATGCAAAAATAGGTCTTACATCTAAAAATAAGGAAAATTTAAAAGAAAAAACTTGTTTTCCGCTGCCAGGATTCAAACCTGGAATTTCATATCATCATCTTTGAAATTGAACCATTGTGCTACAGCGGATTAGGTGTTAGATTGCTGCATTTAATTCAATCTCAAAAGTTGATTCGTTGCCCACCCCATTTATAATAATGCAATAATCTCCATTTCCCATTCAATACTTTCATTCATGTTGAAGCAAAGGAAAATGATGGATCAACAACAAAAATGGCTGAATTTGTATTCAAAATTTGCAGCCAACATTGGAAACATAATAAAAAAGTACTTCTAGATTAGAGCAACACAATGGGATGCTTGTGCACTACTAAACAACAGGACTTAATAGTGATTTGTTGAGGAAGTGTGCTTCCAAGTTGTCAATCACAAGATCAGCCATGGCTTGGCGGGTTCCAACCGTGGCAGTCCCAACATGAGGCAAGAGCACCACATTGTCAAGCTGGAAAAGCTCTTCTGGCACTTCAGGCTCATTTTCAAACACATCAAGCCCAGCGCCGCCTAATCGGCCTTCAATCAATGCTGAAACCAGCTCGGATTCATCCACATGAGCGCCTCTTGCAATGTTGATAAGAACACCCTTTGGACCCAAAGCATCAATCACTTCCCGGTTGATGATATGGCGAGTTTCTTCGGTCAATGCACAAGCAACAACCAAGATATCTGAATTGGCAGCCAGATGAACAAGACTTGGATAGTATTTGTATTTGGTCTCTGGTTTCTCTGTTCTTGAAAAGTAGCTAATCGTGCAGCTAAATGCTTCAGCTCTCTTGGCAATTGCCATTCCAATCCTCCCAAGCCCAAGAATGCCAACCCTTTTTCCAGTGAACTGAAAAGATTGTAGTTGTTAAAAGGTAAGAAAAACATAGGGAACTGATTACAATTTACAAGCACAGAGTTGTGCCTAAAACTCATCAATGCATTATTTTGCAAGCTTGATATATAAGCTTAATGATCCACAGCATTCAATCAAATTTCAAAGCCATCATCATACATACAATTATCAACGACTTAATACCTTTTTACCCTGAACTTGTATGATTTTGATGGTTTGCCTCCTAAACTTGAATTTTGGACATTTTATCCCTTAAACTTGCAATTTGAAGCCATTTTAGTCCCTCTCAAACAATACGTCAGCGTCTTGGTCTGACGTGGCCTTACCACGTGGTATTTTGGTCCAATGTGGCATTACCATGTGGCATTTTTGGTCCGACATGGCATTGCCACATCAGCAATACCATTTGAGAGGGACTAAAATGTCCTCATATTGCAAGTTTATGGGGCGAAAAGGGACTTTAGTCAATTATCAACTTGAATACTACTACAAAGAAGGCATCTATTTTTAATTTCCCAGATTCAAACAACAAAACAAAAGAAAATTCCAATAACAATTTAAACCAAAATTCATTTGTTAGGCTTTTTGCTTGTAATAAAAAGAAGGAATAATGTGGAACAACCTATAAAACTTGAACATAACTATGCCGAAAGAATGAAACAGAAGGATCTTGTTCGAACCTTAGTGGTCAACATATAGTCCCCATTCTTCCACTTGCCACTCCTGACATACTGATCACACTGGCAAAGCTGCCTTAACACGGCCAACATCAACCAAATACCCAAATCCGCAACGTCGTCAGTCAAAACGTCAGGAGTGTTGGTAACTCGGATACCCTTTTCTCTACACTTGACCAAATCGATCTTATCAAGCCCTACACTGCACGTGGCCACGATCTCCAGCTTGGGCAACGCCTCGATCAGTTCAGCATTGGCACCGACAGTTGAGTTTCCGACAACAGCCCGTATAGAGTTACTGTGAGTAGCAAGAAACGCAGATTTCTCAGGAACTGTCCACAATTTGTGGAGGTTGCAACGTTTCTCGAGTTGTTGTTCGAGGTAATCGTTCATGGGGTAAGTCATGAGAACATTGATGGATTCCATTTTTTTTTGTTGGATTTGGAGAGCAAGGTGGTAAAAAACTCAAAGAAGGGTATAGGATATGGCTGTGAAATGGATCAGATGGCAAACGTTGAGGAATCCTAATTCGTTTACTGTAATGTTGAGGAATCCTAATTCGTTTACTGTAATGTGTGGTCCAGCAGTTTGCATGGCAGGTGGCAATAATAATTTTCCTAAGGAGCATAGAAGAATGTGAATTTGATGCTAAATGAATCAAACTATAGTTTACACTCCGTACACGGTGTTTAGTTATTCTTGTAAGAGCCTTTTCAAGTTTTGTATTATACTACTATATTGAATGGACTTGCAATATGGATGCTGAAGTTTCATATTGATCTCCACCCGTAATCTATCGACATTTCACTATCATTTTGAGTCAAACAATTAAGATGATGGATCAACAATGTGGCTAAATGGAAACATTAACAAAGTTTTCGCATTCGGCTAGAAAAATTTCCAGGATACAATGTCTATAGGATAAATTCTAAACGAGAGCAGCAATGGGATGCTGACAATCGATTAATCTGCACAAACTAAACCACAGGGGTTAATAGAGGTTTGTTGAGAAAGTGTGCCTCCAAGTTCCCAATGACAAGATCAGCCATGGCTTGGCGCGTTTCAATTGTGCCGCTTCCAACATGAGGTAAGAGCACCACATTTTCAAGCCCAAAAAGCTCTTCTGGTACTTCAGGCTCATGTTCAAACACATCAAGGCCGGCGCCTCCTAACCTGCCTTCAACCAATGCAGAAACCAGCTCAGGTTCATCCACGTGAGGACCTCTCCCAATATTGATGAGAACACCCTTTGGACCCAAAGCATCAATCACTTCCCGGTTGATAATGTGGCGGGTTTCTTCAGTCAGTGCACAAGCAACAACCAAGATATCAGAATTGGCAGCCAGCTCCACAACACTTGGATAGTACTTGTATTTGATTTCTGGTTTCTCTGTTCTAGCAAAGTAATTGATAGGGCAACTAAATGCTTCAGCTCTCTTGGCAATTGCCAAGCCAATCCTGCCCAGCCCAATAATGCCAACTCTTTTTCCACTGAACTGAAATAATAGAAAGATAGCATTTGTCAAAAGGGAGGGAAAACAAAGAGACCAGAGGGAAGGAAACACATTATACGAGGTATCTTCATTTCTGAAGCAGCGTATATATAGGAGATCCGAATTAATACAATATCAAACCTCGATAGTGTAATCTTAATGTTTCTCATACCAAATTGACATAGACTTATCTAATAGACAGGGGAAATGGTTATGTTAGCAGAAGTGAATCGTGACACAGTCAAAAGTCGCTAGTGTGACAACCACCAGATAAAGCTCAAAGGATAACATCTTCAAAATCTTCCAAGCAAATAGATGCCAAGTTTAATTGAAAACTTTTTCACAATTCAAGGAGCAGAGAGGCAACTCTCTTTAATCTTAGAAGGAAAATGAATACAAGTCAGTAAATAAATGTATCTTTTTCTGAACTTAAAACTTCTGACTAGTTCTTTATCAACTTTGGATTTGCTACTTATGTGAAAGTCTGACACATATAAACACTAAAAATTTCACACATGAAGGCATCAAAGCACCAACAGACCAAATGCTTCTCACAAAGTTATAGGAGCAGAGTTCCAAAGAAAGAAAACTAATAGTCTAATATCATGTGGGATAAAGTAACCAAAGTGTCTAGATTGTTTCTAATCACCACTATGAAACTGAATCAGTAATGCAAGCCACAATGCAAATACTTGATAGGATAGAGGGACACCATTAAAGCAAAGAAAAATTCAGCAAAATCCAAGAACAGCCCAGAAAGGCTAACATCATCAAAATTCATCAAACACAAAACCCAATAAACCCATGTGAATTTAACGAACTGCCCACTATCAAACAAATTAAGACTGAACAATTATGCCAAAAAAAAAAACATAATCAAAAGGGTCTCGCACGAACCTTGGTAGTCAACTTATAGTCCCCTTTCTTCCACTTGCCACTCCTCACATACCGATCACTCTCACAAAGCCTCCTCAACACCGCCAACATCAACCCAATTGCCAAATCCGCCACGTCATCGGTCAAAACATCGGGGGTATTGGTAACTCGGATACCCTTTTCTTTACACTTGGCCAAATCGATCTTATCGAGCCCCACACTGAAGCTGGCAACAATCTCCAACTTGGGCAACGCCTCGATCAATTCAGCGTCGGCACCGGCAAAGGCGTTCCCGACGACCGCCCGGATAGAGTTTTTGTGAGTAGTCAGAAACGCAGATTTCTCTGGAACCGTCCAGAATTTATGGAGGTTGAAACGCTTCTCGAGTTCCTGCTCGAGGTAAGTGTTCATGGGGCAAGCCATTAACACTCCAATGGATTCCATTTTTTGGTTGAATTTTAGAAATCCAATAAATTTGGAGAGTGAAGGAGGGGAGAGCGAGAGAGCAGTAAAATTTTGAGTGGAGGAATGGAAGGAATAAAATAGATGATGTCGTAAGACAAAACTCAAAACTCAACAAGGGTTTGAACTTGTGGAGAAGAATACTAGGAAGTTGTCACATTTAGTTAGGAAAGTGACAATATCTTCCACGTGGCATGATGACATGCCTTTGTACCTTCTTGGTTAAAAATCTTAATTAATCATTTTTCTCAAAAAAAAAATCTTAATTAATCATTGTTTATTTTTATATATTTATTTATTCCTATATTTAAATTTTAAAACCAGTTCATATGGAATGTATAGAACAGTCACAGAGCAATATAGATAAACTTGCCAAAGTAACAAACAAGTTAAAGAAATTACAGTACCCGTTTTCGCAATCAATCCCAAATCAAGAAAATTTACTCAATACAGTTTCATCATATATGGTACATTTGAGCAGCTTAAGCAATTTTTTTTTAAAATTTAGTCAATTCAAAGCAGTCTGAAAAAAGTTGATTTTATGTAAAAGATTTATTTTAATTTGTTACATTTTCCATTTGATTTTATGTACAATTTCCATTTCCTAAATAGAAAACCATATATGATCAGATCTATTAGATAATTCATGACAATCATATGGGTTAATGACAAAGAAGCAGAAGTCACGAGTAGCTGTTTATTGGTCAAAGAATATAGTATTGAAGAAAATAAAAGTTTTGATTAAACTTCTGTCGCCCTGCCCATGCCTCTGTCTTGCCTGCTTCACGGGTGTCATTAAAGCTTTTGTAGTCAAAAGCCCTGCATAATGCAATTTTAACATTGATAACAAGATTAAAAAAGTTATGCTTAGAGTTAGGTTAAGATTCTTTGATTAGTAGATTTCTTGAAATGATTAACAGAATAAGTTAATTAAACAAGTGTTTTCCAAAAGAATCTGCAATGATAATATATGATTAGAAAACGTAAATTACATGAAATGGCCAATCATAGATAGAGTTAGCAAAAAAAAAAGTTGCAAAAGGAAGAATCATATAAATTAATGACTTTGCTAATTTAACCCTTTTTTTTTGTCATTTCTTAGAGTATATATATAATATAATTTGTTCATCTGCCGTCCCCTATCAAGGTTTTTGAATTAATCAAAACTATTTATTTATATGATGAAATTTTGATCTTTATATGCATGATGCATCCTGTTTTTGGTTCACTCTTCTCCCTGTTTTTTAGCAGGGCTTTTGACTTTTGAAAATGAAAAAGAACCATCCAATTCTTAGAACTTGAAAATGAAATTAAGACCCTTGAACATAAAAAATAGAATAATCTAAATTTGTCTAATTTGATTTTAACTCTAACAGCTCATATGCCTCCAAACATGCACCCCACGTTCAACCCTTTACATACTCAAAAAATGGAGAAAAAACAACCCATCAATCACCCTCCACCCATTTTCTCAATCTCACTAAATTCTCCATTAACACACCTCTCTCAAGTCTCAACTCAAATCATTTGGAAGAGGGGACTTGCTAAATTTTTTTTTCTTTTTTCCCTTTCCTTTCTTGTTTGGTCTCTCCTTTATTCCCTCTTCCAAACAAGAACAAACAATTATATTTTTTTTGTTTCCCTTAATTTGTTTCTTTTTTTTTTTCTTAACAAAATAACAAGATGGTTCGTGCAATTGAACAAGAACAGGAAAGTTATAGGTCTAGGCTGTTTAATTTCAGGGGAATGCGTGGTGGTGGCGACAACAACAATGGAAGACATGCAAAGAGTTTGAGCGTTGAGAGTGCTAGTATGTTAGAAGATGAAGTTCAGCAGGAGGAAGCTAGAATTAATCTGGCATCAAGAACTTCAAGTGAGATTCCGACGTCGAATTCCAATAAAGCCGGTCTCAAGACAGCAAAGCAGGTCGAGGAAGATTTGACAGTACAATTCCTCGCAAGAGAAAAACAATTATTACATGGCAAGTACTTTGATTTCCTTTTTACGTATAATTGGAATTAATGCAGCTTTGTTATAAAATATTTTTGGCTTTAATAATAATTTGGTTGTTTGTTAAAATTCTGCAAATGATTTTTGGTTGGTTCAGATATAGAGCAGATGAAGGAAAAGTTTGGTAAATTACTCTTGGGAGAAGATATGTCAGGTGGAGGGAAGGGAGTCTCATCAGCTTTAGCTTTATCAAATGCCATTACAAATCTTGCTGGTATATATATGTTCTAATTTCCTTGTTTTAATTGAGTATGACATTTCCAGAATCAATGGGAAAAAATAAGAACTTTTTGGTTTGATATTTGTGTTCCAGCTTCTGTGTTTGGTGAACAATCGAAATTAGAGCCTATGGCACCTGAAACAAAAGTAAGGTGGAAAAAAGAAATAGATTGGCTCTTGTCTGTCAGTGATCAAATTGTTGAATTTGTTCCGGGTCAACAGACAAACAAAGATGGATCAAACATGGAGGTATATATATATATGTCATCTCTCCTTCCGGCCGCATCTGATTATTAATTACATGTATATAATAAAGCCCTATGATCTGGTTTGAATCTTTTTGTTTGTTGATTTCCAGATTATGACCACAAAGCAACGGACCGATCTTCAACTGAACATCCCTGCCCTGAAGAAACTTGATACAATGCTTCTTGTAAGGACATTAATATTATTGGTGTATTTATGGTTTTAGTTATTAGTTCATTTGAACAATTCATGTAACGTTGATTATGATGGTTTCTCAGGATTGTCTAGATAACTTCAAGGGCGAAAAAGAATTCTATTATCTGTCAAAAGATGCACCAGATTCAGAAAAAGGAAACAACAAGAGAAAAGATGACAAATGGTGGCTGCCTACTGTTAAAGTTCCCAAAGAAGGTCTGTCAGATGCAGCAAGAAAACATCTGCAGCACCAAAAGGATTGTGTGAATCAAGTGCTTAAAGCAGCAATGGCAATTAATGCCCAAGTTTTGTCAGAAATGGAGATCCCTGAAAATTACATTGAATCCCTTCCAAAGGTAATCAAGGAAACTAACTTAATTTCTGATATAATGTTGCATGCAATTAAATTTAATCCCTTGCTGATCACATTGATGCATTATTATTTAGAATGGAAGAGCTAGCCTTGGTGACTCAATCTATAGGAGCATCACCGTTGAGTTCTTCGATCCCCATCAGTTTCTGTCCACCATGGACTTGTCATCAGAGCACAAGACTTTAGACCTTAAGAATAGAATTGAGGCATCTATAATTATATGGAAGAGGAAAATGAACCAAAAGGATGAAAAAAGAGCTTGGAGTTCTGCTGTTAGCATGGAAAAGAGAGAACTCTTTGAGGAAAGAGCTGAGACCATCTTACTCATCCTCAAACAACGCTTCCCGGGACTTCCCCAATCTTCATTAGACATCAGCAAAATTCAATACAACAGGGTAATATATCATTCTGATTTCCCATATATGGCATTATTGCATGGTTATTATCATGTATGTATCCTATCAGAAGAGAATATCAGTAAGTCTTATTATGCAAGGAATTCTGGCATTGCAGGATGTAGGTCATGCAGTCCTAGAGAGTTATTCACGAATACTAGAAAGCTTGGCCTATACGGTATTGTCCCGAATTGAAGATGTCCTTCAAGCTGATTATATTGCTCAAAATCCAAATCAAGCATCATGCAAAAAGAACAGTGTCAAGGATGACAGAGATGCTATTTTAGTGGTTCCAACTGCGAGAAATGATCTTGATTCATCCAACGCAATGACCCTTTCCGATTTACTTACTTGGAGTTTAGACAATAATGACAGTGAAGAAAAGAAAGACTCAACAGATGAGTTATCCAAAGATGCAGATGCAAAGCAAAACCAGAAACTAAGCATAAATACAAACAAGAAGGTTTCCTATCTTGAGACCTTGGGAGGATTAAGAAGCCCAACGTCACGCCATTAATGACAATATTCATAGGGAGAAGATTAAGGGAAAACAATAGAACTAGAACTAGGGAGATAGAGAGAGTGAGTGTAAAGGAATACAAAGAGTGTATGGGGTTACTCTGACTAGTGGGCTGTTTCTTACATTCTATATTTCTATTCCTTCCTTTTGTAAATAGGAAAGAAAAACTAAAACTATGGGGAATTTTAAGAAATTCCATATATACTATCTTCTAAACCATGAAAATGGATTTGTAGTTCGGTAGCCATTGGAATATGGTTCTTTCTTATTATGATTTTGTTTTCAGAATTCTTGTTTCTCAAATCCTATCCCTAACACTCCATAGCTATTTATCCCTATTGATTGCTATAACTTGTCCTAAAGAGTACTTATTCAGCTTTTACTATACTAGATTTTCAGACAACAGATCAATCACTTTTTAGTAGATCTGACTATCAAAGACCACATATATATTGAAGCTGAAAGTAATAATGCACCAATTATAAGCATGAAACAGATGTCATTGGATTGATAAGGAATGTCAATATTTGTAGGATTACATGTTTCCAAAACTAAAAGAAGATTACATACAATGATGGAAAGCTTATAGTTGCACTAATTTAGATCTTGCCGCGAGGCCCGGGCTTTGGTGGAAGTTGAGGACCCTTCTTGATTGGTAGAAGGTCATCGGAAGCAGTGGCACTGAGGTAAAGGCCAAGGGAACCACCTCCCAAGATTAGGAACTTGAGCAACAATCCTCTCTTGGTGAATGGAGCTGCAAATGTCTCAAAGAACTTGCTCTGCAATTCCAAACGTTTTGTCCATAATGTTAGGTTTCATCTTAAAACATTCTAGTAGTTGCCTTACATACATACATGTTTAAGAATTGACAACATTTTTCCCAAAATAATTAAGGTGAATTTGACAGGACATAAATCATGCTTGACCAAGCCAATGACTTAGACATGGCTAGGTGTATGGGCTAACTGCTTCCCATGTTCATTCAAATTAAGCAAACATTTCTTTATGTGTTTCCCAGTTCAAGATTAACATCAATAGGCTAGAAATGTTCATAATTGCAAGGCTTGTATAAATAGAACACTGAAAATCTTTCACTATCACCAAATTCATTAAAAATAAACATTAAAAGGGTCAAACCTGGAGAGAGTTGTATGGTGAAGGGGCATCAGATCCATACAAGTCCCATTGTCCTGTTGTGTTGCCCAAATCTTCCAAATCAAAGTAGACACTCTTGTCACCATACTTTGCTACAACAGCACCAGCCCTATTAAAAAATATCCAGAAATGTTAGTAAATATAATTGGCTGAAATCATAAATAGGAGTTTTATGCAACAAATATATAGTAGGACTATAATTTTGGTTTTCTTGCCTGTAACTTTTGGGTTTGAAACTCTGGGGAGTAGGCTTGACAAAGAGCTTGGTTCCATTGAGGGAGCTGCCGCCAAGGCCCTTGATGGTTGTGGGTTGAACAGCAGCTAAGGTTGCAAGAGAAGCCATGGCTTTTGGTTCCTGACTAGACTTTCTGGCAGGTTTAGTTCAGTTGGCAATGGGATGTTTGGGTTTTTGATCCTCTGCATGGATCTTGATTGGACACGTGGCAAACTGGGTTTTCTTGAGAGAGATATGGAGTTCCATTTATGTGGTGACACATGGATTAGACCTGGATAAGCCTATCCAATTTATCATCTTCAAAAACAAATTCTAATGGGCCATGTTTCAGTACCTCAACTCAAAATAATTTGGCTGGCACTGAGTTAGTTGTCCACTACTGAGTGATAATTCAATTGGTTCAATAAGAAATTAAGAATCTAGCTTCTAAGTCCCTAGCAAATTTTCATCAACCATTTATAGTTAGTGACATTATACATCATTCACAAATCTTCTTGAGCTTTTGTTTCATAACTAGAATTCAACACTCTACTAACAGTTCAAGCACTATCAAAGTATCAATAATCACATTAGCTTTATATACAAGATTGTAAGATGCAAAAATGATTTAATCTTCAATGATTGTGAACAAAAATTGTATCAATTTCAACTCAATTTGAAGCTTAAGACTTCAATGGGCCATTTTTGGCATAAACACTATCCCAATCCCATAGTTTAAAGAATTGAACCATATTGGGCCTTCTTCTCATGCGTACCATCCAAATTTCTAACATTGACACTCAAAAATAACCATGAGCCCCATCAAGAAGGCCCAGCCCAACAACTCCTTTTAGGCCCAAAACAATTTTAACTTTTACTCTCTTCTTTTTCCCCCACTGTAAATTCTTCAACCCCAAATGCCCAATCCTTAATACAGATATAAAATGGAGAAAAAACCTCCCAATCTGCCTTATCTTCCTCCTCAACTCCAAAAATGTCGATAACTTCATCTCTCCAATCTCTCAAGCTTTCATCCCCATTTCTCCATGGCTCAACTTCCCTCTCTCTTCTCTCGAAACCCAATTCTTCTGTTACTCCCCAACCCTCCAAAGCCCTTACCTTTCTGCCTCCAATCAAGGCCATGAGATCCATGCAAGGCAGAGTCGTCTGCGCTACAAACGACAAGACAGTGTCGGTGGAAGTGGTGCGTTTAGCACCGCACCCAAAGTACAAGAGGCGTGTCAGGAAGAAGAAGAAGTTCCAGGCTCATGACCCTGATAATCAGTTCAAAGTTGGTGACTATGTGCAGCTGGAAAAGAGCAAGCCTATTAGCAAGACTAAAGCTTTCATTGCTGTGCCTGTTCCTTTAAGGGAAAGGCCGGTGAAGGCGGAGACAGGGGAGCTTGGAATTCCATTGGAGTCTCAACAGCCTCAGGAGCAGCAGTCTTAAGAGTTAAAGCCCCTTGGGGGTTGAAACCCCTTTTCTTTTGGTAAATTTGTAATCTTTTGCAAGTATTTTAGTGTTTGAAATACTTCCTTTTTCAATGTAATAATTGTTGTTTTCATGGGTATGAGTGTTCATCTGGTTCATTTGATATTGATGTTTCTCTGCTAGGATTTTAAAGGGTCTGTTTGAATTGGGTTTTTGATAATTGGTGCAGAAAGGGCTATTTAAAAATTAAAATGATCATTGGGAAATTGGGGTTGGTTTCTAATAAGTAGAATTGAAGGTGAGGAAATGGTGAGACTGAAAAGGAGAAGATAATTATGTGGGATGGATAATGGATTACACTAGAATTTACATAAGCCTTTGTTAATGGATTAAATTGATCATAAAATTAGGTTGCATTGATGCAGTTGTACTGTTCTTTGTTTTCTCCTGAGAAATTTGGGTGCTAATTGCTAATAAGCAGCAATGGAAAATGAAAATGAAATTGTTTGGCATTTGGTCAAAATGGGGCAGGGGATAATTGAAAGTAATGCTTCTGAAGCATGAATATGTTTCACTTTGCAGTGATTTATCCAAAAATGTAAGTTCTAAAAGACCTTACTCCTTGATGCACCTTAATCATGCTGCATGAGGTGCTTGGAAGTTCATAATTTGGTTCATTTACATTGAATCATAGCTTATAGTTATAGGTATAAATTAAGATGGCATTGGCATTACTATTGCAGTATCTTGGCATGCAATGAGATCCCTAGAGCTTTTATTAGATGGATAAGTTTAGTGACATAAATTCAACTTCAAGGATATTATATCTTGCCTAAGCATTGACTGCTGCTTTCCTTAGTGCTATTTTGAGTTCTAAGCATTTTCCAGGCTGCATATAATCATAAGCTGGTAAACAATCAAAACAACCACAATATTGCATTAATGAATAGTATTTCTATACATGAGGAATATTTCAGTCTCCTAGATCTAAAATGATTCTTAACTCCAACTCTCTCCATCCAGCTTGCCCTCTAAATATATATCTCCTTGAAGTCCAAACCATCTCTTCTGACCAAACAAGGAATTACCCACATAACAAAAATTGGTCATTTGCTTTAAACCTGTAATCTGTGGGGGAGCCCAAAAAAGAAAATAAAAAATACCTATGAGTTATACAATTAATTAATATAATCTACCTAATCAAAGATGGCTATTGTGATTAACCATCTTCACACTGCAAGCTTGTCTTAATGTTTCGCAATGTACAAGATATTAGAGTGTTGACAGATTCCACAGATTCCATAGTTAATTTTGCAGTTGGGGAGCTATTTGTTAGGATTTGGAAAGCTATTGTGAGCAAAGATCCTCCTTCTGTATCATTGCTCTTCTCTTGCCTAGAAGTGATTACCAGAGGCCTTGATTCAAGCCCGTCAGGAAGAATGGAGAATCCTGAAGGTAATATGGCCATGTTGCTCGAGTCACATCCGGTAATCACTGACTGCATACCAGTTATGTCCACCGGAGCAAAGACCACAGTAGATTCAAAAGCATTAGTGCAGCTATCTTGGAGCACCCACATGCTATTCTCTTTTGACTTCATCGCCTGCAACAGAAAACACGACACAACTCAACTTCAGAATTCCGGGTTTCAAAGGGTTATCTTATATGTCCCCTGCTAGGGAGATGAATGAACTTACATGGATTGTAACTGCATTGCCGCGATCTTGCCCTTTGGCAAGGTTTGCAATTGACTGAACCGGACCTCCATTCGACATGATATCCCACTAAAGTTTATAACAGAAGAAAAGATTGTTATCAGTTCTTGTTTCATGGTTCCCAGTGATAGCATCAAACCAGCGTTACATTAATATAATACCTCACTACGCCGAGCTTCATCTCTCAAGAAATCGAATAAGACATTAGGAGTGACAGGCAACCAAACGGAAGAAACTGCACAGACAATCACCCCAAGAGGTTCACCGGGGTCATTCAAGTTTTTCCTAGAAGAAACCCTAATGTCTTCCCCTGTTTTGCTAGGGACTTTGTTCCAAGTATGGTAACTTGATGCTCCAATTGCATGACAAAAGCTCCATGTCATTCTCTGAGCCAACTTCAAAATGCTTTTTCTTCCAGCCAATGTCGCAACACCTACATTAAATTAGTAAGAGGGCATTAATCCAAATTTTTCTTTGCTGAACAGAACACAATGGGTTAATTAAGTTTAAACATACCAGTTGAATCCTTAGTTGGAACATTGGTTGCCATGAAGAAAACAAGCCGTTCACATTGAAGTTGCAATGTTGACATCCAATGCCTTGCACCAAAGGCTAGACCACTGCTAATAACGGTTCGATACATGGTATGAACTGTACTTTTCTGGCATTCAAGGTGTTCTACCCAGGTAACCTGAAAAAAATATTGTTGAAACCCATCAAATCATACTCATTTTGTTCATCCAAGAGTTATTTTGTTAGCAAATTTGTATACCTTGCAATGGCCATTGGATTTATCCTCGATGATACAACCTGATGGACGTTTTCTGCATTTTACTAACGATGCATCGATATTTTCTTCAACTTTGTCAATAGAAACATCGACAATTGCCCATTGTTCAGCACTTAATTGCTTGCAATATCGGACGAAATACACTTCTCTAGTAGGCACCAAGGGTGTTAGCATTTGCAGCTCTGCAAACATCTGCAACCAAACCAAGCCCATTTGTCATTTTGAACAGTGGAAACATTTTTTTAATTAGTTGTAATAATTTGGACAGTTTGATTACAGAAATAATAAATGCCCAATTCTAAGATTAGTTATAGCCAAGTAAATGTCAAAAGAAATTGACCTTCGGGTGAGTTTTGGAGTAGTTGATTTGAGGTTAGAGGAGAGCTATAAAGGAAGAAAGAAGAGTACGTGGACCACTTTGTGGCTAAAAAGAGAAAGAAGAAAAACGTACAAGCCGAAGGGCTAGGCCCTCGTCGAAAATAAACCCTTTTTCTCAATAAAGTAAAGCTTAAAAAAACATTGGAAGTTGCTTTGAAGATTCTTGGCCTTTTGCCCCAACAATAATCTAAATTGATCTTCCCATGAAAACTAATCCCCCACCCACTTTATTCAACGACAAAATTAGCAATCAATTTCTAAAGTTTAACAGCTGTGTAGCATTTTGACCGACCCTTGAATATACTTCTCCTTTCACCTTATCTTATACTATGTTAATTAATGGTCTTACTATATAAGTTTACTACTTAAGTATTGATTAATTAAAGGGGTGAATTTAGCATTTCATGTTGCTTCAAACGAACCATGCAATGCAAAAACATCATTTGTTACTTTGTGATTAAAACTTGAAAGCATTCTTGGATTGCCATATATATGAGTTTCACACATTACTACTAAAGTAAAATTTGTAAGGTTTTTAATACTAATTAATTGTTTGAATTCGAGATGAAACAAACTCATCCATAGATAAACCAAGACGTACGGGATAGATTAGGAATTAATATATAAAGAAAAACACATTTGGATCAAATGGTAGGGATTGCATATTCATGCTTTGATATATCATATCATAGGACAAAGGCTAAGAATATGAAATTGTCGGCTGATAGTTGTCATGTACATGTAATGTAAATGTACATGAAATAGTAGCTCTTTTGTTTTTCTCAATTTAATTTTTTATATATTCTCTCCATAGTTGCCTTTGCCTGCATGTGGGATTAAATGATTATAGACTATAGTACTAGAGGCCCATTTTCCCATGATTTTTCCATGCTAAATAACAGCTAGTCCTCATTATATATATAAATCTATAAATATATATATATATATATATCTTGAAAAAAAAAAGAAAAAAGACATGCAATAGTCACCCAAACTAATACTAAAAGAAGAAGAAATCATGAAGCTCTAGTAGTTAAACTAAACTAAAAGGAAAGTCAATGCAATTACTAACCAATTGGACAGCACCATCTTTGTTAGGACCTTCACCATTGCAGATCACATCAACAGTAGCCGCCTTTGAGATTAAGCATGGGAACATTTCTTTCCATTGATTCTATAAATAATATGGAAACACATTAGGAAAATAATTGAACATTACTTAGTACTATAATTACAATTAATACATTAGTCTTAATTATTATTCTTACCACATCCATGAAGCTTTGAACGAGCCTTGGGAGATCAACAAAAACAACCCCAGTATCTCTAGAGGCCTCAATGGATCTTTTTGGCCTCCCATTGCTTGAATTTTCGACTGAGAATGCTTTGACATATTCATCATAGTTAAGTATTTCCCGACCGGTCTCAACACTTCGAACCCACAATGGATCACCAGCCGTTGCCATTTTCTTCAACTCTTCCATTGCTTGGTTCACAATTTCCATAATCCTTGACTTTTCAAGCCCAAAAATCCCAGTGTAAAAATCCAACGAGCTCCTGTTTTCTTGATCATTTCCAGCCGAGCATGAACTGGTCGATGCTGCTCCTGGAGGGTATTTCCCTATTGCTGTTCTCAATTTTTCTACCTATAAAGATTTCAAAACAAAATTCTCTCAACTAAATTATACGTAATATGCAGGAAATTAAAGAAAAGTTTCTATCATTTTTTAGTTCTTTAATTAGACCTCGGCTTTGAGCTTGGCATTCTCGATACGAAGTTGTTGTTCTTCGGTAGTCATGGAGCCATCTTTGCTAGTGGTTGTTGTACCACAATTAGGGCAACAAGATTTGTTTATGGTCTCTCTCATGGCTTTGTTTTCTTCTCTAAGTTTATCCAACTCTTGTTTCAACAGAGAGTTTTCATGGCGCTCTTGTATAGCCTGCAAATCATGGCTACCTCATAATTAATTACATTACCAATCATAAATAATTGTTAGAGTGGTAACATCCCACATCGTATAAGTGTGACATGATATCTGAGTTCCTTATATATTTAGGCTGATGCTTAGACAATAATTCATATACTACCAATTTCATGATTTAAACCAACATTTTCACCAAAAAGGGTTATATTGAACATGTTATATTGTATTGGAAGAAAAGAAATAATAATTACCTTGATTTGTGTTCGACGATTTTGAAACCAGAATTTGACTTGCCTTGGAGCAAGGCCTAATTGTTTACTCAATTGCTGCCTTTGCTTCTCATCTGGATGTGGGGATTCCTTAAACAGCCTGGAATTATTATAAAAACACATAAATCCATGCAAGAGACATCACTTCATTAGCCCATGAGAAAAAGAACTATGCTTTTTATGGTTTAAACTATGATGATTTTATTCATTAATTCTCGGGCTATGGATATCAATCAATCAATGGTTCTTCATATAAAAACAAAGCTACGGAAAAAGTTTTGCTAAAGTCACCATAAAATTTTGAGTCATGTGCTTTAACTTTATAATCTTGTTTCTTTTGTAAGCGTATCACTAACTTTTCTATGCATTAAATTAAAGTTTTCCAATAGTACGTACAAAAATGCTAATTAATGTATGTGTGTATATATATACACGTACGAGCGAAAAGAGAGGGTGTGGCATGCATATTAATTACAATCAACATGTTCATAAGATCACCATTATTATATTATTATATTAGCATTTTCTCTCGTACCAAACAAACTCATTTTCTTAATCATTTTCCATTATAATTCGTATATATGTTGGGTGAATTTGAATCAATCCCAAATTCCCAATATGAGAAAATAATGGAATATATATATATATATATATATATATATGTACTTACGCTTCCATTTCTCTAATTTGCTCAGCGGTGTGACGATGATACTTCTTCCTCTTCTTCTTTTTGCTTTTGTCCCCATGATCATCTTCATCATCATCATGCTCTAATAATAACTCATCTTCGGACCTTGATCTCGCCGGACCGGAGTTCTCGCTACTAATTTCCACAGTTTCTTCTCTCTTACTCGATCCTCCTTCTCCTCCTCCACCACTCCCTTCATCTCCTTCCTCCACCTCCATACTGGCAGCTGCAGCCGCCGCCGCCGCCGCCCCGGCATCACGGAATATCCCAGCCTTAATTTTTAATAACAACAACAAAATACGTACAAGAATAAGTAGGAAGACATAGAAAGAAGAAAAGAAAGATTGAAGGAGTTAATTAATATATATTAAAAAGATAGAAAATCAAATTAAGGAAGCTTACAAGGCTGAGGGAAAGAGCGGGAGAAGCGAAGAAATCTTTGGTGGGTGGATTAGACATGTCGAAGAAGCCCATGGCAATATGGGATATCTGCTTAGGTAAATAAAATGGTTTGTGTTTTAAGGGGTAGAGAGAGGGAAGGGAAATGCAGGTGGATTAAGTGGGCAGATGGATAGATAGATAGAAAGAGAGGAATTGATGTGGGGTCTTATTGATTTAAGGATATAAAAACAAAATTGAAACTCACAACCTAATAAAGATATAGCTTGGGTTTTGCTTTTTCTATTTTGGTTTTTGTTTTTATGGAAAATATTAATGGGAATAAAATTTGTTTTCATGTGTTAGGGTTTTATTGTGTTAGAAGGAAGGAAATTATGAAAAAGGGAGGCTGGTAGGAGTTGACTGTTAGATATTCTAATAAGTGGAAAATGTGAAGACCCAACTAACTTTTTAAGCGGTTGAATCAAAGCTCTCCAACGGTATTTTCAGTTTATATATTTTGCTTCTTTGGCTTCATCATCAGCTTTGTAGCTTGGGCTTGTTTTCAAAGTTCAAAATCATTGGCTTAATTAATTCACCATTTTTCATATAGTAGTGTAGAAATAATATAAAAAGGATCTTGTTTTGGGTCTAAACATTCAAAAACATGAAATATATATGATTCAATGTGTCCAATAGTCTCATTTTTATGAACTTATAATTTTATGCAGCTTTAATTTGACTTGATGTTAATGAACATGTTCATCTCACTTCATTGACAGTTTTGTTTTGATTGGTAGCCAGGAATTAATCTTCTGGTAAAATTAATATGGCTGCTTGTTTGCATTTTCCTAGGTATATATGTCTTACTACTAGTAATTTTTTTCTTCGGGTTCAATGGCGCCCCTCGAAACTCATTTAGAATGACAGTATACATAATTACCAATAAATATTATGCCATATGTAGATTCATTATAATTGTGTTTTTAATTGTTAATGAAATCATATCATGGACTTGATTGATCATATGCAAATGAATTATGTTTGAGTTTTTTTGTTGGCAAAGGCCTAAAACTCTAGATTTTTTTTGAATTAAACTCAAGATATTTATTGATCATTTATAATTTTGTTTTGAATATCATATGTATTTGTATGTTTACTTTCACATTTGAATTATTCTTGCTATCCCGCCTATGCTTTTAACCGCCTCTCCCGCCTGCTCCTTTTTTTTTCTTTTGTTTCTTTTTCATTTTTTTATTAAGTTTAGTCATAGTAATTTTTATTATAGAGTTTTAGAAATAAAATATAAAACTAATTTCACTAAGTTTATCCCCAAATTAAAATTATATTTTTATTTTAAGGGTAAATTTCAAAATTAATAATTTATTGTTATAAGGTTTTAGAAATAAAATACAAAACTAAATTTCACTAAGTTTAACTCCAAATTAAAAATTTATTTTTATTTTAAGGGTAAATTTCATAATTAATAATATTGTTATAGGGTTTTAGAAATAAAATATATAACTAATTCACTAAGTTTAGTCCAAATTAAAATTAAAATTTTATTTTAAAGGTTAGAAAAATTAAAATTTGTAAAGGGTGTATAGGGACCAATAAAGTGATACCATGTGACCTAACGTGTGATGGACACGTCAGGAGGGAACATTATGTGGAATAAAATGGAGGGGCGTGTAGCATTACTCTTCACATTTATATGGTAATCATCTATTGAATGATCATAACTCGCTTTTAAAAAAAAGGATTAAAAAAAATTTAAACTACAGCCCCGCTATTTCTTATAGGGTTGGATATATATAAGTCCATTCTATTTAAAAAATCAAAGGATGAGACTCCCACGACACTCTTTAATAATTAATACCATCTAAATTAGTAAATTATTTGTGTATAAGTACTCGTTAATATATTATTTTCTACGATCATAAAGAGATGGTATAATTACATGTGCATTTTAGGAAAGATTAAACAATAACAACATATATTTTAAATTATTTAAAGCAATGATAATCTAATCACAATTTGGTTAACATCGATCAAGGCTAGCCCTAGGCCCTAGCCATGCCAAACTAATTAATCAATGGCAAATATTAACAAATTGTACATGATATACCAATATAATAGGGATAAAAATCCTTTGCCCCCATTATTTGGTGGTTGGAGCACAATGGGACATCAAAAATGGGGGCAGAAGATTTTGATTCATATAGTAATCAAAGAATACTCCATTGTAAGAATACTCCATTGTAGAGATTAACTATTACTTTTTTTAATTTTAATGAAAGATATATATAAACCCATTACTATATTGTTTAAACCTAAAAGATGGCTATTACTCTTTGGAGTACTCCAAAAGAGATGATCAAAACTACTTGTCCATGGCACTGTAAAATTCATACCTAATGGTCATGAATACATATATATATCCTTTTAATTAATTTAGAAGTTGTTTCCTTTTTCTTTATATTAATCCCAATAATATATAGCACATTTGTTTATTCTTATGATAGATGCGTGTCAACATTCTCTAAAGAAGAAAATCATAATTCTATAGGTAATTTTTATTATTTTTGAGAAGAAGAAAATTGTGCTTTCTATTTCTATGAGATTAAAATGAAAAGTTGGGGTTGAGAAATTTATTTTATTTTTTATTTTTTTACTTAAGAGAAATTTAAGCCCACTTAATTACTAATCTAATTAGTTAGTCTTCAGGGAACAGCCTAGTGGTTAAGAGCTTGAACCTTAAATCAGAGGTCTCAAATTCAAATTCTAGGACAGGCGGGTGAGTATAGATATGAGAGAAGGCTATCTCACTTGGTGTTGCCTATCATAAGGCTGGCCAAAAACCGAGCGAACCGATTGAACCGACCGCACCGACTTCAAATGGTGCAAACAGTGCGGTGTAAACGGTGCAATCGGTTTAATCGGTTTTTGGCGGCGGTGCAAATGGTTTTTCGGGGTCGGTAGCGGTTCACTAATTAGTGAACCGACACCGACCGAAAAACCGACCTTTTATATATATATAGTAATTTTTTTATTATATATATATTTATATGAAATAAAATATAATTTCAGTTTATAATTATTTATATATATATGATTATTACTTTATTAGTTATAATAAACTAATAATCTACCTTATTATAACTAATATATATGATAATTAAACTAATAATCTAATTTTAATTAAAATATATATATATACATAAACCGAAAAATCAAACAACCGAACCGAAATCGACCAAAAACCGACAAATCGAACTTATCGATTTCATTGAAATTTCGATCGATTGTCGATTATGTATATACGAAAATAAAAACCGAAAAAACCGACACCGACCGACACCGAAAAATGAACAGCCCTAGCCTATCATTTTTATAATGTTGAGCTCTTTCTAAAAATATGTTGAAATCATCACATAGACTATCATTGATCTATATCAATTATATAAATATCACGCAAGGTCCTTGAAAAATGTACTCCCAATTTATTTATAAATAAAAAAATGTACTCCAAAAATTAAAGAGAAAAAAGGAAAACAAAATTAGCTAGGATTATAGCTGAGCTGAGCCAATATTTATTAGAGAGGGAAGTGGCTTACCTTAGAGTAAAAGTCAAACCGTAGTCATTAAATATTGAAAGCCACAAAAATATAAATTTTGAGAGCTGATGCAAGTTGTCTCTTGGTCTATTATTATAATTTTAAATTATGATCTACTATTTTAGTAAATAAATAAATAATTGTTTGTGTCTTTATATCATTTAAAGTGTTGAAAAGAGGTGCATGCAATTAATGAATTCGGCTCCAAGCATTTTTTTTTTCTTCTCAAAATTTTAAACACAAATCCTCCCAAACCCAAAGTTCCAAAAACATTAGTCCAATTCTTAATCTTCCAATCTTTGAACTTTGGGAGATGATAATATCAGTAACAAATTATAATTATAAATGTCACACTACTACTTTATTATTTTCCATAGCTAAGCACCAATTTAATAGTATAATAACAACACATATGGCAAAGCCAATTTCTTTCAGCTTTAATATCGCAAATTTCACTATACCTTTAACTAAATAAAATTTATATTTCAATTTTTAAGTGAATATTCATAATTAAATTATTACTTGAATCATGTTTTAAAACGGCATAATTAACTTGAAATTGTTAATTATATGACATCCCGAATCTCATAGAAACTGTGAGAATTTGTTACGTAATATACATTGCCAAGCATTTTTTATGAATTAAACCGTAAAGTTTCTACTTATACATAAATTCTGTTTAATTAAAAGTCCATTTTTCAGTAAATCTTCAACATGAATGTGAAATAAAAAAAAACTTACTCTTTGAAAATTTTAAATTTCTAGTTTTGTTTTTGTTACAAGTCACAACTTAAGTTACATGCATATATAATAAATAAAATAATACTAACAAAGGATTACTAGTTAAGTTGTTCTTAAGAAAAAACAAACAAGAATGGCTACATACCAAGGAAAGGAAAGTGACATCTCTCTAACGACAATATTTAGCATCAAAATCAATTCTCATTGGACAAATAATCCACTTTCGGTTTCACTACTTCTGAAAAAGTTCATGAAGAAACAGAAATAATAATAGTAGGTATGAATAAATTCTTTTCTCTTTTCCGGTTTTCCCCTTAAATCTTGGATAGAATAGGAAAATTAAGGGAAAATTGGTAATTTCTCCTTACTAATTAGTATTATTTTTATTTTTCTTTATATATGTCAAAAAAAATTTGAATTTCCATGTGGGTTTTATCTAAGAAATTGATGAGAGGTGATTAAAAAGAAAAGGAAAGAAATCAATCTTCTTCTTAAGCTTTTGAAAAAAAAAAAAAAAACATTTTCAAACGCCTTTTTCTTGTCCTTGTTATTACTCACTAAAACACGAGATAGGGGAATAGAGAGGAATTTTCTTTCACTTCAAAAACCCATTGCCTGGCCATGTCAACAACTCATGAACTCAACCAACAAGGGGTTGGTTCAAGTGGTTTGACATTTGTTCCCCTTAAGCAATGTCTCGGGTTCGAGTCTTGTGAATGGAGAAAACCATTGTTGAGAGAGCTTTACCCCCGTAATGGGTCAACCCGACTCGAACAAGATAAACTTGTAAATATACCAAAAAAAAAAAACAACTCATGAACTCAACATGCTTTTTTTTTTATAAGAGCATCTATATCATATATAGGGCCCTAAAAAGGAGACAAAAAAGGAAAAAATGGGTTTAGCTAAGGATGACAAGAAGCTTTTGGGAAAGCTTGTTTTTTAGATTGAACAAAGTTCTTTGCTTTGGTGCCCTAGTATATATATTTACATTACATATATCTTGTAAAGTTAATAATTAGGTAACCCTACTTCCATCTTGTAAATTTGGTTCTGATAATCTAAAGATTCAAGCTCGAAATCTAAGAAAATAAAAGAAACTCAAGTTTTTACCATTGAGATAAATCACTTGGGACTATATTGTCTTTCATTTCATTAACTACATGTTGACATTTTCAATTGCTTATGTTTAATGGAAACTCAATTTTATAAGTTAATGTTCAAATAAAGATATACTATTTATTAATGGGTGCTATTATGAGCCATCAGCTTCCATAATTAAAGTTTTGGTGCCATATGGGTTATGATTATAAGCTCATCTGCAATTCAACTCAGATATATATATGAGCTTTTCTTTCATTTTTTTTCTGCTTTGGTAGTTATGACTGGTAGAAATATGAAGCAATCACATGATTCCCATACAATAGAAAATAGTAGAGAGTACAGAATTAATTGATTTGAGGTTTCTTTTGGGTTTTTCTCTCTCTCTTTACTTTTTATTCTTCTTTAATCAATACAAGGGCTAACATCCTTTTTTTTTTTTCATCTACTATTATGGAAAGCAAAAGGAGGAAACCCAACCCAAGGCTATATCTTACAAGCAAAAAACCATGAAGTATCTTGCTTTCTTAATTTTAAAGTCTTTTAACAGATTTCTTATGATGCAAGTATTGGGAGTACCAAGAAAAACAAAATGAAATTTCAAATGGGAAAGGGTGTGACAAGTTCTATAAATTTAAGCTGAGAAAGATAAAATGGAATGATGAGATTATTGAAAAGGCTATCAAAGATAGGAGGCAAAGTTGGCAAAATTTAAAGGAAAAAGAGAAGATTGAAGAAGTAGTCATTAAAATATCAGATACTTTTAAGATATAAAATGGTATTCATAAAAAGTTTACAAAGTGAAATTGGTGCCCATGAAAGATTGACCAAAGACTAAATCATGCAAAGAGACATCATTTAAAGGATGAATTAAACAATTAATCAAATTAATTATGAAAGTATATAAGGCTCAAAGAGTACAGCTATTACTATTATTATTATTCCTACTCAAAATAACAGATAACTACTTTCAAGTATATTGCTCTAAAATTTTCAATAACTACTGTCTATGATGATTTTGTTCAACTTTAGAGATTTGTTATCATGTCTCTTTGCTTTAACAAATCAAAAATTATATACTATTCTCATTGTGCCCTGTCTTCAAATATTCATTTCCAAATTCTATTTCTAAGAGTCAATAAAGACAGGCTGCTTCATGACAACAGATTTGCAAACTTACAAGTACAGTTACACCAACATATAGATTGATGCTAGATGTGAGATGACAGGAACAAAGAAGATACTTCTCACCATTTAATTCCTTCTTTCTTCCCAGGTGTTCTTGTGTGTTTTAAGATTATTACCATACTACAAAACAACAACTCTTGCAATTAAGCACAAAATAAATGAACACCTTCCAATATAGTAATTTGCATAAGCTAAGACTGATGAGATCATTAAATTATAGCTTTGCAATTAATCACCAAGTTAAGTACAAATCCTAATACGTCACGCCAACTGGATGGATCAAGCATTATGCAAATCAAACGTCCCATTCCCATAGACATGTGAAAAACCATCAATATGAGGATATTACATAGAGAATCAAGTCGGATATGAGATGCCATAATGATCTGTTTTTAAATACAACTAGCACATAATGTTTATAAGATCATGCTGTTCTACAAAGGCTTCTAACTTCCTAATTCCTATCCAACTTGTCGTGACTGTTAGTTGTTGAAGAGTAGATGAAATGGTGGTTTTGTAAGTCAGGTGAAAAACCTACCACAAAGAATGCCATGCAATATTTTGGATTAATTCAAATACTATGGAACATAATTGCTAACAAAATGTCAGGGACAGAGTTTCATACAAAGAAATTTGGTGGCGGAAAAGTTTTACGTCACACGTTCATGAATGCCCATTGAGGTCATCTAAGTTTCCAAGGGGAAAGAGAATCTCCACCTCATTTGTCCCTTCTTAGTAATTGAACTACCTATATCTGTGGAGCATGCATGCACAAGGAGTTAGTTGAGATAGAAAAAATGTGACCCATACTAAAATTTATGCACAAGGCTCCGCAATATATCAATACACTAACAAAACAAACAAAGTGCGACTAATTAAATGAGCTGCTAACTGCTTTAACTGGTTTCTCCTCCAATTTGCACTGAATTTACTAAATAGATTAGATTATGTTGAAGTGCAATCAGCCAAGGAGTTCATCATTTTTCATTAGAAATCTTCATACCTTCCTATCTTTCATACATATGGGTTTAAGGTTTTACAAAATGTCAGGAAAAAAAGTATGTCACTATTCCAGTTTTTATCTTTGTCCATGTAATCCAAGAAAATATATTTAAATTTGTTCATATCTCAACTAAAGTATTTGTTAACCAAGTGAAAGAAAAGAAATCAATGCAAGAAAAATTTTTATAAAGTGACTTTTCCAAGTTCAATGAAATCAGGCGCAGCCTGAACTTAGCATTCCGTCTAAACTTAAAGTTAGGCTAAAGCCTGAAAACATCACAGTGGTTAGGAACTCCTATAACAGAACAAGATTCATCAACTACAAATCTGATTCATCCTTGTCACATGGCTGCATTTGTTTGAACAATGACTGCGACTATACATTTTGATAATTCGAATTGATGGCAAAGACAAGGGTGAAAAACAACTACCAGTCACAACTAACTTGCCTCATGCACTATCGTCTAAATCTTTATGCTTAAGACAAGTCTATAAGCAATGCCAACTAAATTTTCACACGTATATATTCTTTACACAATCAGAAATACTTTTGGTTTCAATAAGGGCAACTTGCCTTAATTTATCCGTAAAAAGCCCACCGTCCCAAAAGCAAAAGGAGTGAAGAGTGATCTAAGAGAACACAGAAAAGAAGATGAAAAAATTTATGCCAAGAACTGCAAATGGAAAACTAAAACTTTAAGTGCTTTCGGTGCCAGCCAAGACAAGAGCTGTGTGCAAGTTGGAATGCATAACCATAATGAAGGGGTTCCAACTTACAGAATTTGACTTCCCATAATACGAAAAACCAATGGCACAGCTCCTGCTGAGTACAGAAAGGAACCTGTTTAACGTTTTCCTGGCACGTGTGACATGCAGCACAAAGTTGTTTTGAGCAAAATTAAAATCAGCCCATAGTTGATAGCAAGCACCTATTTCTACTTTCTGACAAAAAGTAACAAACCATATCAATTGCATGCAGCCAATGTATGTCAGAAGTTCCGGACAATATCAATTTGTCAATTACTAATCAAAATGCCTCCATATAACATACATAATTGACAGTGGCACAAAAAATAAAATGAATAACATACAAACATAAACAAGAGAAAGGATCCATTCACAAATAAGAGCAAAAATGCTCAATGATAAAATTTATTAGCAGCATGGCAAATGTGAGACCTAGCTTCCTAAATTTGTATTTATCTATTGGTAAGATTTATTTTCACAAGAAAATATCCTCGAACAAAATGATGCAGCACAAGTGCACAACAGCTCTAAATGAAGTTTTAGAGTTGGACAAACCGCAATGCCCATTGGGTTACCAAACTAAACATTCAACAGCAACAACAAAAAAGTGAATAAAAGTTGTGTGGTACGGAGCAAACGACCAATATTACCTTATTTTTGTTTCACTTGCCATATAAAGGGAGCATAAGAGAACAAGATACTCTAAAAATGTATAACTAGCAGAGCAACGTGCAGAAGCATGACTACCATGGTTCTTTTGTGTAAGTACCAAGATGGTTCTTAAGTGTCAGTTCTCTTTCAAGATGGGGAACAGCATCCAAGCATGTATAGCAATAATTTCAATCAGAAATCATTTAGCTTGTCAATACTTTGCAGTACAAAAATGAATTATGGTCAAATGGCCAGAACACAACCATGTTATCCTTCCTAATTAGATTCATCAACTTCTGCAATTCAGCATGTGAAGTTAAAGTTCAACTTTAACCAGAAAACATCAGAATTTTCTATGCTATCCTATAAATTAATCGGCAGATTCTAGAATATAAAGCAATGGGCATAGCAATTAACAAGCATGATCAATGAAGTAACATTTAAGCCTAATTTGAGTTTATTTGGAGTTCCTAATTGTATTCTCAGTGAAACTACATGAATTTACATTCTATGACAAGCTTTCTACACAATGCAATTCGTGAAGTTTATTTGAAAGGAACCAAATGCTTCCTACTTCACATAACAAGAAATACAAGCAAATGATACTCGTTTCTGCCTATATAAAACTTGTAAATTTCTTATTTTCAGATATTAATATGATGGAAAATGAGTAATTACCCTGGAATGTGAATTGTTGCTGTCAGGCTAAATTCAAGAGAACTTAGAGAAGGTATGCAATCTTCACTGCAACCACAAAAAAGCTAAGCAGAAATTTCATCATGGCTACTGCACTTATTCAAATCTAGCCTCACCTAACTGCCATGTCTCAAAACTAAATGAAATTTTGAGGCATTGAATAAATTATTAGTTCCTATTAATTACCTATAATTTCTGATTAAATTCTTCAATTATTTGTCTCCTTAAAACATGCTCAAGGAATAGTGCATGTGGATATTACCTTTCAGTTTGAATAATATTTCCTCTACAAAGAGCAAGAATTAGACCTCAAGATGTCTTTCAGGTTTCAATACATTCTTTTGGCTGTTGACAATTTGCAGGATAGTGACAAGGCACATCAAAAGATCAAGGACAATCATAACAGGAAGCAATTTCTTTTTTACTTTTCATGGAGGCATATACTTTGTAAGCAACTAAAAGCTTGAGAAAATGGTGATCATTCAAACTTGAATCATTTATAGCCCTAGATACAAGCAACTAATAGCTTAATGATGTTTCTTTCCTTTCTCTTTTTCTTCTTATATCAATAAGAAACTATCTGCCACAAATACTTGGAATAGGATATGGACTAATTCTATAAGAGAGATGTTCACAAAAAAAAAGCTGTATAATTAACGGATTTAATCACCAAAGCTTGAAGCTTTACACCGATTCCTTCTAAAATTCAAGATGCAGTAGCAGCTTCATTTGGCCAAATGCACCAATCTTCATAAAATTCACAGAAAGGTTTGCACATTTCAATCCGTAATATCAAGTTTCTAATTAATGACCAATAATTTTCCTATTTCTCTAACAATTAAGTAAGAGAAAGATAGCAAATTTCTTCAGTTTTCGATTCGTTAGTAATTGTTGCCGAATAAACAAGAAGCAAAAAGCAAAATGATTTTTCAAATGGAGCCTAAAATAAACATTAGAATATTCAATCATGAGAAGAACAAAATGCCTATGCCCTATATATAAATATAATAATAATAAACAAGGGAAGTAATCAAACCAGAATAAAGTTGCACATCTGTGGAACCAAGCATAGAGTAACTATCAAACCTGGGAAGAAAGGCGGGAGAAACATTGTGGAGAAGCCGAGATCAATTCAAGATGAATGGAATAGTTATCTAATGAACTGCCCCCTGTTTGGACGCCGAGAAAATTTAAGAAACGGAGAGAAAATGCGGGAAATTCGATTTGATGGTTACTTTTTGACAGCAAGTTTCTAGAGAGAGAACAGTTAGTTGACAAAAGAGAAAAAGGATTCAAAACGCACCGTTTAAATGCTGTGAACTATAATGTCTCTCTAACATTAAAGAATAATAATATAGGCGTAGTATATTAAAACATGACCCATTAAGGCTTGGGTTAGTCCAAGTAAGAAATTGGGTGAGCCCAAGCAAGAAGTATAAAACTTCAAAATTGGATTTTGTTTTTCTATGTGATTACTTAACTAAACCGATTAACTAAATATATTTTTAACATTCAATTTAAGCAAGGACTATGCATCTCTTTTGTTGAAGCATTGAGACATTGGTTAAGCAAACCCTTTAATAAAAGCTGGAGTGGAAAATCCTGAATTACACATTAACTACATTTTATTTAGTGAATTACTAAATACCGTCCCCTTTTTCTAGCTACCGGTCCCCCCTTTGGACTATTTTGCCCTTTGCTTTATTTTCCATCAAACTTCAAACTTTTCAATTCTCTCAAATTCTCTCAACCTTCAAACTTTCAAACCTCAATCATTCAAAATCATTCAAGTAAAACAACATCAAAACTCATGAACAAAGATTTTCCGAATTGCAAATATGTTTTTTTAAAAAATAGTAAAAAAAAATTATTTATTATTAATCAAAGATTAAAGTCCTCATGCTAATATTGAGATATCCATACTCATTTAAACTAAATAAATTGTTCAATACTTATTAAAGGACAAAAGGAAATTAAAGGAAAATACTTTAAAAAAACTTTAAGATAGAAAGGAAAAAAAACCCTAAAAAGGGTTAAAGATTTTCCTTTAATTTCCTTTTGTCATTTAATAAGTATTGGACAATTCATTTAATTTAAATGGATATGAATATGGATTTGTCAATATTGAGATTTGAAAGTTTGAAGATTGAGAGAATTGGGGTGCGATACGTAGTAAAAGAGGGCGATATTTAGTAATTCCCTTTATTAATTTAAGACAGTTAACTTGGTAAATTTACATGAATTTTCACAAGAATTTCAGTAAATTCCCCCATAATTTTGGGAGTGACAAAATTGTTGGCCCAAAAAATCAACCCACTTTTTCTTCGTTTTGGGTTTTGTAAAGGCATTTTATGTGGGCTATTCGGGTTGGCCCATTTATTTCTCTTTTGTTTTTTCTTTGTCAGAAAACGACTTCTCTTTTTTTTTTTGAAACGTACGTGTGTGTTTTACACTATTTGCTTTCTATCAGTATTACGTCCATTTAATTCATCGACAGGCATTTGTCTCTGTTTTGTGCTCTGCATATGCCACGTTCTCTAGATTCTTCTTCTTTCGTTGACAGCTATTGAGTTTCTAAGTTTCTGTACAATTTTAACCTTTCTACAATCAATCCTTTGACCTTTCCATTTTACGCTTATTTTCTCTGTTTATTTAATTCTTAAGACTATTTTTGTTTTTTAATTGAATTTGTTTGAACAAGATTTTTCAATTAACTATGAATTTAAAGATATATATATATATATCTCTTTGTAAGTTGTTTTCTTTTGAAATTTAAAAGAATAAAAGCAAATCTAACAAAAACAAACTAATATAAGCAAAATCCAAATAAGAATAAAGTTTACAAGAGCCAAAACCCCGTTATGTAATGTAATGTAAAGGGTAATGGCAAAAAAAATGTAGAGGGTAAAAAGCCAAAAACAAGTAGTACAAAGTAAATCTAGAAACTAAAGTACTGCTACGAAGTCTACCATCTACGGATCTACCTTTTAGCTCTTTGCGGAAACAAATGAGTGACCCGAGCAAACCTAACAGTCTCCTTTACAGAATCAACTTTTTACAGAGTTTTGAGTCAAAACTGACAAACACCACGTATTCATGTCTCGTGAGATCTAAGATCTAACAATTAAGTTAAGTTAAAGAGTCATCAAGCCCCAAAAAAGAAAAAAAAAGTACAAAGAACACGAGAATACAAATTAAAAAAGAAAACAGAGGAAGCTGGTAAATAAACATTCTGTTTAAACAAACTGACATCAATCACATGTATACATATATTTCATTATTAAAATTAAAAATACAAATTAATTAGAAAAAAATATTAATATAATCTTTGTTTATCCAGAGAAACGCAAATGACAATCGTTACATATATATATATATATATGAACGAGGATTATCAATATATAGTGATCATCAACTGCCATTTCTCTGATTAAACAAAAACAATAGATCTCAATAATACGAAATTATGAATAAGAAGAAAACAGCATATGCGATCCATTAAATCTCTTTACACATAGAAACAAGGTAGAGGAAAAGTATTATATATAAGTCAAAACTATATATATGTATATATATTCCTCCACCGTTGTTTCTATGTGTAAAAAAATGGAATGGATCTAATTCATTCAATAGGATGAAAAGGGATGCTTTTTTAGGGTTTTGGTTTCGGGAGGACGGAGAAGGCTGAGAAACTGCGGGGTAAAAGATGAGAGAGGATAGTAGGGTTTTTGGGTGAAGCAGGTAACTTTAGTAAGGTATTTATAAGGAGGTTGGCTGGTTGGGGAGGGGCATATTCTATCTTTTGATGGGAAGATCTGACGGTAAAGGAATATTTGCCTTTTCTGGAAACACATTGATTCTTGTAATCTTAACCGTTGAATAATAATGGGGCAAAAAGTTTTTTTTTTTCTTTTTCCTTGTTTTATTAAACGCACAGTACACTTCTTGTGGCTCTGGTTTACCACTAAAAAAAAAAAAATCTCTCATTTATTAGTCCCTTTTCAATTTTTCAAGTTGTCTTCTAATAAATGCTTTTTCTTTTCTAGATTGCTAAATACCGTTCTCTTTTTACATTTTTATCCTTTGTTTATATTTTAAATTTTCTAAGAAGTTCTTCAAACTCTCAACCTTCAAACCCTAAAAGTCAAATTTGTAAGTTTTACATTATGGAAATCCAGATCTTCTTTCGCTAGTGCTCTTCGCCTTTAAATTTGCTGTCGAAGATTGACTGAAGCCAAAAAGAATGAATTGACTAACGTCAGCCACCTTTCTTAGGTTTCACCCGTCGATTATTGAACTATTAAAGAACAAGTAGTAGAAAAAAATTTAAATTTTTTAAGGCTATGCCGGTCAAATTGGGCGGGAAAACCAATTTCTTTTAAAAAAAATTTTAATTAATTAGTATTTAATTACTTAGTTTATTGGTTTTAATTAGTTATTTTATGATTAACTACTGTTAATTAATCTAAATTTTGATTGTTTAATAGTTTATTAGTTTTATTAGGGTGGTTTTTAGTGTTATCCCAATCCCACGTTATCGTTCATTTCCGGAGTTCTCAGCTTGTTTCACGTTAGTAATTAGCTTGGAGATTTCAGAGGATTTGAAATGTTACAAAATGGAGCAAAAGGCAAAATCGTCAAAAATTATAAAAATGGGGGGCGGTATTTAGCAAAAGGGAGGCGGTAAATAGCAAACCCCTTTTTTTTCCTTGGCTTATGTAATCAGACACAAATTTTCATTCAAAGTAGAAGTTGGAAGGCCATTGGGAATCGAAACGAATGCTACTACTAAATTTTATTTTATCATGATTAGCATGAATTTGATTAGGGTTTAGTTTGAACATTGCTTTTATATAGTTGTGTTTAGTTTATGGTTTTAATCATGAATTTGCAACAAAATTAGTGAATCACAAAATCAAATGCAGGGGTCTAATTAATCTTTTCTTTTTCTTTGTTTCTTTAATTTCACTAAGAATTGCCTTTTTGATCAAGTATTCAATATTAATATAGTAAGTACCTTCTTTGATGGGAAGGGTTAAACTAAAATTGAAAAAGGTCTAGAGCACTAGCAACACCCAACAGGCAAGTTACACATCAACATTGATATTATCCTTCTCATGTTTTCTACTTCTTTTTCTTTGGTATAAGATATGATGCTATTAATTATTAATTAAATAAATGCAACCAAAAACATGATATGGAAATATATCATACAAAAAATTAAGCTCTCATTTATAAGCTTGAAATATAGACTATCATATAGATTTGAGATATTAGTAGGAAATTAAAAGGTCTATCAGGTTTGTCATTACAAGTGAAAATCTTTTTTGAAAATTTTGTAGTAGTAGATGCAAGTCTTGATCAAGTTAGATTTATTAATAATCTATGTAAAATTATTTGATACACCATTAGTGGTATTTAGCAAAATTATTTGGTACACCATTAGTGGTATTTAGCAGACCATCCTGAAGGGTGACATGTTCCTAGAAATTAAAAAAAATGGACATGTGTCACTCCACAACATACTTGTAGAATCCAAAATTTACACCAATAAGATAAAAAGGAAAGGGAAAAAAATCCCACCAAATAAAAAGTGTAAAAGACCCTTACCCCTGATGTCAAAAAAAAAGAAAAGAAAAAAAAAACCCTTAGCTCAAACGAGGCCGAAACTTTCTGGCCAACAGGCCAACAAACAAACGAGGCCCAAACTCTTTCTTCATCCGATGGAAAAAAAGATTATAGTCCAATACGCAGTACAATACAATTATTTCAAAAAAATCCATAACCCTGTGCCTCACATCGAAATATTAATCAATTTTTTGTGGAGAAGACCAGAAAATTGATTTGAAGCCTAGTATTTTTGGTGGAGAAGACTTAGAAAATTGATTGTCAAAAAGAGCAAAGTAAAGGAATCATCATTTGTTTGGTTAAGGGCAGTAAGGATATATAGTATATCATAAATGACCAATAATAACCTTTGAGCTTTCCTTCCCATTCCCTCCCATTCCCCATCCCAAACATAGTATTAAATGAAATTTAGAAGAAAAAAAAGCTTGAACATTAGAAAAAAAAAACACACACATTATTGTAAGGCCTAGAGCCCATAGTAAGGCCCAGAGGAAGAGGAAAAAACTAACCTGACTATTATAGTCTATTTTCAAAACGCGATTTATTTCCTTTTTGTCACTCTTCCGATTCAAACAGAAAAATTTTCATCGCCGCCTCTCACCTTTCTCTCTCTCTCTCTCTTCTCTTTTTTTTTTTTTTTTTTTTTCTTTCATCATTCATACAAAAAGTAGCAGTTTGCTCGTTTCCTTGGTCATCAGTCAAAGTCGCTTGATTGGTGATAAACGTAGTATATTTAGATCAGATTATCACCACACATGCTACTTTGACTAATGAGAAGGAAGTGGATGCCCGATGCCCACAAGACGTTTTCGATCAATCAATCTTGTAACAAAGACAAAATTTCGAGACAATTTTTTCTGGTTATGTAGCAGAACTCTTGTGATGTTCCTCGGTTCTAACTGCTTCCACATCATTGGTGCCGTAAAGAAAGATTGGGATAATTTCTAAATAACACTTGTTTAGGATTTCTAAAGCAGCCTATTTATGCTAAAAACTAAAACCCTAATCCTAATAAAGCTTAAGGCAAAACATAACTCACTAACCTATACCTAAAAGCCCATAAAAGCCCAATACTAACTAAACTAAGGAGATAATGACAGAAATAAAAAAATTAAACTAAAAAAAACTCTTGAAACTCCCGCGTCATTCTTTCTTCTCTTTGTTGTAGATCTAATTTCTTTTACAATTTCTGTCTGGATTACGTTTTTCAATTTATTTGTGCGAATCTTTGGTTGTCTTATTCCATTTTTGTTCCAATGAATTTTTTAATTGAATTCATCCATGTCTACACTCAGGGTATTTTTTCTGCCATTTCTTCATGAATGTTACTAGCTAGGCTGTCTCTTATATTTCATTTGGACCGACGCGTGTCAATTGATCTCATATTGATATACAAGAACCTGAGAGCATCTTAAAGTGGTGAGTTGAATTGTTATCATAGGGACATAACGGGATAGCAATATGTATTGGAAATTTGCAGATGATAAGAGTATATACTGGGTTCTAGGGCCGGAACATGCCTATTTCTCAGTAGATCTTCCCATTGTTTTAAATTAACATGGTTAATTTGTTTGGAGTATAGGTTAAACTGAGGAAGATGACTCCGGGCTCTCTATCACACGAATTGAAGAAGGTCTTGCAAAGATCTTTGAAAAACCCCCACACCAAGCAATGAAAGTATGTAGCCCAAATGCTTTTCATGGTTTTCTATTTTTTTCTTTTTTTGCTTAGTTTTGTAACTTTCTTCACTCATATTAAAATTTACATTTTTTTTGCCGGATTACAATTGTATATTATGTAGGTGACATTTTTTTTATGCTATATAAAATATTTTATAATTTTTTATCTAATTATTCAATTCTTTAAGTTTTATTATGCTAATTTAATTAATATTGTATTTTATCATTTTCATACTTTCTATACTAATTCATTCATATTAAGTTTCAGCTTCCAACATCCATTTAACTATTCTTCACTATACTTCAGTTGTTGAAAATTCAGACAGAAATTGTAGCATTGTTACTTTGCATGATTGCTTATGACTTCAAAGTGATATGTCTGTCTCCAAATGTGTTCCCCAACTTTCTTTAATTCAACTACAAATAACCCAAAATTGGGTTGATTGAGTCCTTTTGCCAAAAGGAATTTATGTGAATATGAATGCAAGGAAGTTTTATTCAGCAAAGTAATTTTGCTTTGAGCTTTTTCTACTTGGAATAATGCACTCTGCTAAGGCTCTGTTCAGCCATTGTTTCCAAGCCAAATGCAGGCATCTTGATTTCTTGATATGAAGACAGTTGGATAATTAGCTTTTATAATTTTTTTCCCAATTAGATGAATCATTTTTTGCAGCTTCACATGCGTTAACATGAATATTAACCAGAAATCAAGAACAGGAACCAAAAACCTTGGTTCAAAAAGTGTTATTGCCTTTTTTTTTTTCAATTGGTGATAAAAATCCTTTTGGTTAATGAACCTAGACACTATTACGGGCAAGATGATGGATCATTCAGAAGAATCTTAGCCATATAGTTGGATTCTGAGATATGTTCCATCCATATATATATGGGAGATGCATAAGAAAGTGATTTTTTCTTTGTTGCAGGATGGTAAATTGGAAAGAATATCCTTGAGCTTTAAACTTGAAAATATACATGAACACTTTTTTTCTGTCTTTGAAAAAGAAAGATTGGGATGTTTTTGCAAGTTTACAATGTGGAAAGCTCAAGGCCACTCGCCTTAAAAGAACATTCTCCATCTTCCCCAACTCCCACTATTCCGACTACATTCAAAATTTGTGTAATTCCCATTTCCCAACATGTTGATGCCCTTTTTATGTGATCTAACGGCTTCCCAAACTGTCAAAAGGCACTATTTCTAAAACATTCCTTACCTATAAATACTGGGTTGGATTGACATTGTCTGATTAACCAAAAACAAGTTAAAAAGAGAGTAAGTCAGTTGTCCTCTGGAGTTCCCTTGACCACTTCACTGGAGGTTTCTTTGGACCCTTTGGCTGGGAAATTAGGATCCTCATTCCACTGAAGTGTTTGGGGGAACTCTGGCGGCCATCTGACCATGTTTAGATTAGATACACAAGGTTGGCTCAAATTGATATAATTAATATTCTTCCTATACTTCGACATCAGCATTGCCACATTAATTCATTCTTAAATTCCATGCATTATGCTTTACCACTTTTAGTCTATTTGTGCAGGAAGTACTTTCCCATTGGCATTTGCCAGTTCCTATGATCACATTTTACTAAACTTATTAGATTTGAGATGACAAGTTTTACAATCTGAGCAGTTTTGTAGGTGGAAGAATGTTTGCCTACTCATAGCAGACCAAGTGGAAGAAGCTTTAAATGATGGTTTTGCCAAGTTTTCTGAGGCTTTGTTGTATGTTGCAGAACACGCGGCTGGAGAAGTTGTCGTAATGGTATATCAAAGGTGCAGAAGGTGCTTAATAGAAAGGAAATCAAGTTGATAATTTCCTAATTGCTCATACTTGACTTGTTTCTAATGAATTTTGAAGTTAACATTGTCTATTAATCGATTTTAACTTGTCAACGTGATTCAAATCTCGTGTTTGTTAAGCCAAAATGTTTAATTAAACATTAATCATTTACAAGGAAAATAAGCTCAACAACCCAACAGCCAAAGGGAGATTTATATATTAAAGCTAGACATAATCAAATTTTAGTATTTGAAACGTAAAAAGGTGAAAGGAAACACAAATAAATATAAGGCCAAAATATGGGCATTCAGAAACTGACTGTGCATAGTGGTTGGCGCTATGATTTCTTGTACAGATAAATAGCTCCAAAGCATCATAACGAAGACTGGAAGCAGAAGAAGCCTGAAACTCTTGGAAACAGGTCCGAGGAGAAGAAGTATTCCCAACGCAGCAAGCATAAACGCTATCATATTGGGGAGGTAGAAATCAATAAAAGGATCATTTTTCCTCAGGATGAATTCCCACAAGTTATCTGCTTTGGAACTAGCATCGACTTGTACAACACCAGCCGGCGGGTTAACAAGTGCTTGGTATGTCGTTGCTAAAACCAGTGACAATCCGACTAACATTGCGTTGGTCGTTTCAGGTTTCATCTCCCTGATCTCACGGGACAACTTTTGACCAAGTCTTGACGACTCCACGAACCTCCATGATGAATAGTCAGGGCTGCATAGAATTTTCACACTCGCCATATTCTCAACTTGATCAGTACTGTGTTGTTGCAAGATATCCAAAGCTGTCAACCCTCTACCGTTAATCTTGTTCCTATCAACTTTCTTGCATTTTATTAATAGTTTGATCATCTGCTTATATGGAAACAAGAAAATATAAAATTCCAAATTATATGTAATTGAATACTAATATATTTAATTCTATTTTACCTGATGTTGGTTATTTGCTGCAGCTATGTTGGTTTACTGCTTATAAACTGTGAAGTGAATAGGAAGGAAATGGAGTGAATGATCTGTACGTTTTGGTTTGGTCTACTTATATATAGTAGTAGTATAATGCCTGGGTGAAGATTTCAACCTCAACCTTAATTCTGATCCTTCCTTGAAATTTCTAGGCAAAAAGTATGGAAATAACTGGTACTGACATCTTAAAACTTTTTCTTATTATATATATAGGAGTACAAATCAGAAGAAACATACGCCGCTGCGGTAGGTTCTTTTCTTTTTTGGTCTGAAAAGTCAGCAAAGGTCTCACCGTACACGTCGAACGCACATCAGCTTGTCTGAATTTTTTTTAATATAGATTGTCTTTTGACAATGAAAGTTAGGCTTTTAAAGTCACGAGTGCTCTTCCAACTAGATCTCCGCGTGGCCACACTAGACCAAGACTTTGATGGCCAAAGAACATGAAGCGCAATAGATTATTATTTATACAACTTTATATTACAACTGGTTTTGGTTTTGGTATTCGTTTCCGTGTGTTGCATGTTACGTATTGTAAATATAATATAGTGAGTATAAAATTTCATCTATATTAGAATTTCATCTATATTAATGTATAATAATCAAATTAAATTTTACAAGTTATATTAGTCCGCACTGGCGCTACGAGTGTTCTTCATTTTAGACTGGTGCTTGATTAACTAATTGAAATTATATAAGGGTCAAGAACATTTTTTGTTCTAGAGTGGTGCTTGATTGATTAATTGATTGAATTATATAAGGTTGCAGTAAAAATGCAATTTAAATGGATTAGTTTTAATGTTGTCTCTTGCTATTGGCATAAATCTTTGTAAGCTAACTTTTTAGATATGTAAAATTAATAAGGTCAAGGAACATATTTTTATTTGTAAGTAATAAGAAGTATGCTGTTAATTGGATAATGATACTCACATTGAACAAAGGGTGGTTTTAATTCAGAATGGGAAAAATATTAAACGGTCTATATCGAAGGGATGAAGACGAAGAAGAAAGAGAAAAGAGATACGAAGATGAAAACAAAGGGGAATGATGGAAATGTTCGATTTTTGGCAAACCTGAAGATTGATCAGCACCGAGGAGTTGAAAGGACGCATCAACTGAGTTGGTGAGAGAACAAAAGAAAACAGCGAGAGAAACATTAATTAAAAGTAACTAAGGGTTTAGGGTTTAGAAGCAATTAATTAAAAGTCTTAAACATTAATTAAAAATAATTAAGGAAGGGAAATGTGTAATTACAAAAAATGGTAGAAGGAAAAGGAATAGGGAAACTCATAGATGAGCTTTTTAGTCATCCAAAAAGTGAGAAAAGACCAAAAATGGCCAAAAGGTGACACCACGTTAATTCTCAATTTGACCTTTTAATAATTTCCATAGTTAAAGATAATATATATATATATATATATATATATATATTAAACCGGATAAACATGTTCAATATTCAATCCAACTAAGGAGTATGCAATACCAATTACAATAAAACTTCTATAAATTAATAATGTTGGGACCATGAAAATTTATTAATTTAGAGAGTTATTAATTAATCATAAATTAATAAAATATTAATTTAAAGAGTTTTTTTTCATTCCATAATATAAATTTGATTATATAAATATATATAACTGATATACATAAATAAAAATTTTATACTAGTCATATGCATTGTACTAGTTATAAATGAAATTATGTTCATTACACTTACAATACACATTCAATGTACAAATATACAAATTTAATACATGTTCATTGATTATATAAATATAAATATAATATACATGCATATATGCATTAATTCTTAATATTGTTTTTAGTGTTCAAACTATTGACTAATTAAATGAAATGCAACACAAGTCACTTATATTTATGTTCATTGTACTATAACTATATATGTAAATTTTAGAGAATTATTAATTTATAATATTGATGGGACTATATATACATATAAGGGTTTTTATAAAAATTATTATCTTATTATTTTATCGGAATTACTAATTTTTATAACTAGTCCAAGTCGGGATCGGAGTAAAATATTATTTTAGAGAGATTATTAATTTATTAATTTATCGAGTATTAATTTATGGAAGTTTTATTGTATATGCATCCTTCTAAATTTATTAAAGGAATGAATATTTTACAAATCCAAATCTAATTGCACAAAGACAATTAATCCCAACCGTTGAATTTGAAAATAAATATACATTTCTACCGGGAGATAATATAGGCCAGAAACCTTACTGGTCAGAGCTAGACTCGCCCACACTTGATTTCACCTCTTTGATTTGAGCTCCTCATTTATTAACTCACAGTACACTTTCGTGTGGCTCTGGTTCACCACCACTTAAAAAGAAGAAGAAGAAAAAAAAAAGCCTCTCTCTCCGCTCATTTAGTTGCAACTAAGGTAAAAACCTTAAACTCAGTTTTCTTCTTCATATCAGAATCTTTGTTCCTTTCTATTAATAAATATACTCCATTTTGGAGTTAAACGAAAATAACCCACTTTCCAGAAATCCATCTTGTCCTCCTTTTTGAGCTATCTAGCAGGTATATTCATGGCTTCCCTTACTGCAAGTTTGCCTCCACCAATACTTTTACAAGGTAGAAAGACCCTTTTCAGGACTCTGCAGAAACTTCCACTTTCTTCTACTAGAGGTATGACATTCACTTTGCTTGCTCTAACTTCTAAAGCTTCTTTCTTTTTTAGATTTTACTGTACTTTAAATTACCATAACTACATTTAGTCACTTAAAATAGTATTTTGGTTAGTCCATAGTTGAATTTGAAACTCTTTTTTCATAATTTTTCTCTTTTTATGTTAGTTATGGATATTTATCTGGAGATGATGTATATATAGATATTTTTGGGCTCTATAGCTTTGTTTGAAGCAGAAAAGGTATAGTGTAAATGGGAGAAAATTTATCCACTGAATTTTAGACCTAAATCTCAAGCAAGCTCTAGACTATTAAGGGGAAGTATAGGAAACAAATATTTTGGAAAGAGTGTCTGTCTCCAGCTAAGATTTGATTGGGATTACTATACAAAATTTAGGGGAAACTAATGTGGGATTAGTAGAGGTTGTGAAAATAGAGAACAATTACTTGAAATTGATGGGGGTGTCTAAAGCTTTCCTGGGGCATTATATAGGGTTTTTCTTAAGGGATGTTTGGCAAATTGGTTTCATTAGTGGCAATATTCCATGCTTTGGTCAATTTGCACTTGCCTTTGTTTCCTGATTTTCTTGCATTGCAGGGAGACGAAACTCTGCTGTTATTGTGAAGGCTTCAAGCGAAAGCTCAGAATCTTCAACCTCACTTAGTATTGTCAAGTCTGTGCAAAATGTGGTAAGTTTCTCTCTCTCAGAGTTACATACATCATTGTCATAGTACTCCCAATACCAATATGCTCAAAGGATATTGGGTTAATGAGGTGGTGCTAGGATCTTATTTCATTCACAGAACAGGAAGCCGAAAGTCTTTTCACTCTAATTCATTTTTTTTCCTGATGTTTGATCTTCATGCTCTTGCTTTTGACATGTCTTTTATTTTCTGATACGGCTTTAATTTGTTTGGAACAGTGGGATAAATCTGATGAAGATAAGGTAGCAGTTATTGGTCTGGGGTTTTCAGCTATAGTTGTCCTGTGGGCATCAGCAAACGTGGTTGCGGTAATATGATTTCTTTCATGTTTCTTACTTTTGAGGATTCGAGTCCATCTTTCTTACTTCAATAGTTTCAGTTCTAACTGCAGTTCGACTTCAATCCCCTTCCTCTTCCCTTGTTCTGATTTAAACAGGCTGTTGACAAACTCCCAATTATCCCGAATGTGCTAGAAATTATTGGTATACTAGTTTCAACGGTAAGTTACCTGATACAATTTTGTAAGACTTGATGCCGAAAGAAGTCTATTCTTTATTTTCTTTCTTGTATGGTCATTGGTCATCCATTTATCTTCCAGCCCTTGAAATGTATCTCATTGGTGTACTTTTGTAGTTTTGTTTTACTTCATACTCCTCCAAAGCTTCAATGACTAACTCAGAACTCTTTTTTTTTTGCTTCCTTTTCAGTGGTTTGTATATCGATATCTCTTGTTCAAACCTGACCGGTATGTAAAATTCTGACTTCAGAAATTGATTGATGGTAAAACCTGTAGATGTTCTAAGTTCTAACCATGAACTTTTCCTACTTTGCAGGGAGGAACTATACAAAATCATTAACAAGTCAATATCAGAAATATTTGGAAAGTAAAAATCTGCTGCCCAACTGTATTTACATGTAATTTGAGGTGTAATTCCTGAATATCACAAAGAACGAATCCTGCAGTTGTATGTGGTTTGTATTCTAGTGGTAATTAAGATATGGCGGCATCTTTTATATAGTGTAAACTTTTGTGTTAGTGTGAAAAGTGAGATGCTTTTAGCTTCAAATACAGTTATAAACCCTTGAAAGTTGATTATAGGGCGTATGGTGTCCAGAACACAAACAACTGAAGCCGATCTGTGCCAAAGTTGTGGGGGCATTTCAAATAGTCCCTCAAATCCAAATTTTCTTCTGGTTTCGGTTGTAACTGCAGTTTTTGCTCTTAATACAAGAAAATGTGCTCGATTATGTATGCTCCATTGATTGGAATACAGAATGATTTAACATCAAGCAAACTTGTGGTGGTAAGGTACAAAGAATACCCCTAACTCCCTTTAATATCAAAACCGATCGGATGAAGCATTAAGATCAATTTACAATTCATATGAAAGTTATAAGTTTTGCAACCTTTCATTTGTTTGAAACAATGAGAAAATACTTCTGAATTAGAAACAATGGCCCGTATCCATGGATACTAAACAACATTTATTAACCAGTCTCTCACAGTTTACCCTTTTTTGAGCCTGGCATTGTCTGCAGTAAGAAAGATGTCAACACTTAGTAGAATATGAGCTTTAGGATATCACTGCAGGTGTCCTGTTGACGCCAAAATTCAGTTCCAGTATTCTCCATTTGAACTGCTCTAGCTGATTAGAACTGGTTTGTCCCCGTAATATGAAGAAGCATCATCTACATGTGAGGCAAAAGATTTATAGCATAATATGTTAGTTTAGTTTTGATAAGCATAATGAGAAACAAAGACATTTTTTCATTTTCCGAGGGATAATTTTTCAGTTCAGAACACATAATTTCTAAATAATTATTCTTGAGGACAGATGAGATGAGTGGAATGATACCTTTTATGTTTGTGAAAGCAACAAGTTTCTGAAGAAAATCTAGGAAAGTTGTCAAAACACACTTTTCCTGCTCTGCATATACACTATTGATGTTGCAGTTCAGGATCTGGTTTGGAGAAGCAGGTTTAATGAACTGCTCATGTTTTTCATTACAGATATTGAATGTTCCAGGAGGCAAAGTCCTTCCTTCTTGCCCATAATTAGCACCAAAGCCTACATTAAGGTCATCAGAGACATTTCTCTGAACATGAACAGGTCCCCATTGGCAGTTGTTCTCCTTGTCTCCAAGAGTATTTTTATAACTTCTTTCTACTTCATTTTTCATGTCTGCCTTGTCAACTTTGTCTGGGCCAAAAATAGGTAGTAACATTAAAAACAAGTTATTTGCTAGTCAATATATCTTCCTGCAATATGAACTCGAGAACTTAATATATAAGAGAGAGAACCCAGGTCGAAAGTAAAAAGTAAGACAAACAGTGAACCTTGCAACGTTACCTGTAAATAGTTTGGCAGATTGAGCTAAAGCTGCAGCTTCTGCTAACACTGCCAATCCAGAATTGATGTCACTTGTGTCTTGTAGATGATAAACATCGGCTGCCATCAACCTTGCAACATTATATGATATATCCCCAGTTAGTTTTTGCTTAGAAACAAGGATTCAATACATTGATTAAGTAAATAAAGAATCACTATAAACCTGTATGGATTCCTTAAAGAGCCCATCATAGCAGAATTTATATTATGACAAGTAGGCTCAATAGAAATGGTAGCCGAATGACAGCGATTTTTTAGATTATTCACCTGCAAAAAAAGAAATTCAGTAACTTGTATGGATTGAAAGGTTTTAGTCCCTATCATTGAAGCAAAGGAAACTTATAATATGAAATACTAAATATACCAGCATGATGTTTGCCCCAACCACAAAAGGTGAAGACAATATATATTTGAATGTTACAGAGAATTTAATACCTTCTGAAAACCATAGAAGCTTTCAATTAGTGAATCTTTCTCATCTAAATTGAGCTCCAGATGTTTCCTCTTCCTGGATTCCTGGGACAAGCACTGGCCTAATGAACCAGTGGCATTTGATGTCGCAGCAGTATTCCTCTGAATGTGGATTTTGGTATCAATGGAATTCTCGTGATTGACTGCATTCAGCCCCTCAGAAACCTTTAAACTCTTGAAAAGTTTTCTAATACCATTGTCCCTTGGAGAAGTAGCAATTATTCCCTCACACCCTTCAGACTTCTTACAGATTTCGGACTCACTGTCATTCTTTCCAAAAGCAGCCATAGTATCCTTGCATGCCTCGAAATTCTTGCAATCCATACATTTGCAGTTTGTAGAGCATAAGACATTAGCTTGGAAACACTCACAGTATCTCTTGATGCATTGGGATCTCTTGCAGTGGCATCCCCTCTCGTTTCTCCCCACTGGTGCAGCATCGGTCGCTTCATCACCCTACTTGCAAATCATTTTCAGTGCACAGTGACAAGAAAATGACAAGAAATAGAACTTCAAAAGATAATAAAAGCAGAGCTGTACATGTCTGACCCGAACTAAAGTCCTGAAATGTACAAACAACTTAAACAATATATGACTTAATGAACCTTGAGTTTGACACATGAAAAGGGACAAGAAAATTTCATTGGATAAATTAAGCTACACCACTGGTTGACAATGACTTGCTGCATACTTCCTATCACTTTTTGTAGGAGCTTCTAACAAATTTATCCATAGCTAGAAACTTTTCTTAGTTTCATCTCATACAATAGGTTCTATCATATGAAAAATGAAATCAACCCAAGTAAGAAGTAACTGAAACATTTTTTCGTTCTTCAACTTACATTTTGAGGACTACATGGAGTGCTTGCAATCTTTGGCTTGAAGGCATGTGGATTACGTTCTAGGATGATTTCAGCAACTGCTTTCCTTAGATCCTCATTCTCAACATTGTTGCAACATTCAGTACAGTTACACCCATTACAGTACTCCCCGGAAGCAAAGCACTCGCAATACCTGTCCATTGGTGCATGGTAAAAATTTAGAAGTCTCGACTGATTCACTTTCTATCAAAATTGCAATTTTAAATTGCAATTTTAATAACTGTAGTAACTAAATTGCAATTTTAAATTTTGCAAATTTTTGGAATGGCAGTTCAAGCAAGAAAGAAGCTACTGAAATAACAGCTTGTAACTCACAATTTTAAACATTTAGATTGTTTGCAGCCGCATTGTTTTGGATACTTCGGAGTACCATTGTTTGCTTTCATATTGGTGCTGTGGAGTGGAAGTGGAGACTCTGACTTGTAGCTTCACAAGTAGAAAGAAGATTTGAAATCAGGTTTTAATATGTTAAGAAAGCTTGAATTTAGGAAACATAAATTGCAAGAAGCACTATGATATTCACGCATCTAAACCTTATATTATTTTCCTCTGATTTCTCTGCAACCAAACATTAAATAATATTAAATAAAGCTGATTTTACTTCTCGAGAAAAGGCAAGAAAAAAAAAATCACCTTAACGGACTCTGAGGAGACAAATGCTGCTCGGAGCTAGAATTTACCAACGACGGCGAGCTAATGCTGATGGGAGAGAGGCCAAACTCTGTGAAGACAAGTTGCCTAGCCAGCTTCCTTTTTGGCGGGAAATTATGTAATGGCGATCTCTCTCTGATTGTAACCTTAACTGAATCCCTCGCACTTTCAACTGATTTGATCCCTTTCAGTGCGATACAAGGAGTTGCTGTAACTACCTGCTCGATCGATTTTGGCGGGAAGTTTCCGTTCTCGATCTCCACTTGCCGCATCGCTTTACAGTTTTTCTGATTCAAGCAAGTCGACACATCAAATCATAAAAGGAAATCTGGAGATTTATGCTCTGTTTGACAGCTGGGAAAATGTAAGAAAATAAGAAGGAAAACAGAGAAGATTTCAATAAAAGTGAAAACAGGAATTGTTACATACATGCAACAATGTTGTCCGCTTGAATTAAGTTTCTTTCTAGTGATTTTGAAGCCGTATCGTTGAGATTGAGATGTTCCTCTTATTTCTTTCGTCTTGATCGATTTTCCTACCATCCAAACAAGAACCTTGAGGCGCTTTTCTTCGACATGAGCAGAGAGAGAGATTTTGGAGCGAAAGTTTTTGTAAAATTTGGGAGAGATGGAGAGAGAGGGGATGAAGGAGGGTTGGTTATAAAAGCCGTTAGTTTGGTCTACTATTTTTTACTACCAGCCAATAAGAACCAGCCACGTGGTACCTGAGGTCTTAAGGGCATTTTAGCAATCTTGCGGATCGGGGCAAAAAAGAAAAAAAGGGAAAACTATTCGTTAATCATACCCTTCTCCCTAAAGTTACATATTCAATTCAATTGGCCCCTTAATCTCTTAGAAACTATGTTATTCGAATATTGATATATTGGTTATCAATGATCATTGTCTATCTATCTAAATCTATCAAAACAAAAGAAAAAGAGATTTTTTACCCATCGAGAGAGTTAACTCCTATTCATTCCCCCATTAAGTTTTAAAGTTTATGGTTAAAATCATAAATACATTTCAAATTAATTAATTAATTATATAAAAGTATTTTGGAGGAATATATTGGACTTGATTGTCTTGAGCAAAGGATTAATTACTACTATCATTTTGATGAAAAAAAAAAAGAGAGCAAGAAGTCATTGAATCAATGCTTACGCCTCATGTGTCATAGTTGTGAAGGAAGAATTTAAAATGTGATTTTGAGTAAAAAAAATTGAAAGTATGCTAATTGCTAGTATACACTTTGGAATTGGGTTATGAGCCTTTGACTTTTTAAAGGTTGATAAATGGATATGAGTTCAAAAGATTATTCGAATGAATCTCAAATTGTGATTTGATCCAAATAATTTTGATTTAACAAAAGTAGGGTTAAAGATTACAATTTAAGATATTGGCGCTCTAGGATGTGGCTCCACGCTCTAGTCCAATACACTCTACCTTCATTACTTTCCAATACAATATTAGATGGACGACACATGTAAAAATTATGCTCAACTGCTTCGATTGAAATTTCTATTGACCCCTTCTTCATCTGTTAATCTCATGTTATCACTCTCCCTTCCACGATTACAAATTTACAATGCTTTTTATCAAGGTAAAATTTAAGATGGAACATTGAAATATCAAATTCTTTAATTAAAATTAAATTTATCTGTTAATCAATTAGGACCATTATGACTCATGAGTGAGAAGGAAGTAACTACATATGGGCAACAACAGTACTAATTAAGATGAAAAACAAAGTATTTTATAAATAAAATGTGTTTTCTTCTGGCTAAAATGTAAATAAATAAGATATGTCTTGATGTCCCGAAAAGAATGGTTATACTTTACAGCAATCACTTTCTTTATTTCTTCCATTAAAATTTCCAGTCCAGTTCGAAACGACGACGTACCAACCAGGTTCAGCTTCATCCGAAAACTCGAAAAAGGAAAAGAAAAAAAAAGTTACGGAGAAAAGTAGATCGACCCCATTGTTTTCTACTTTTCTTTCCCTCGATCCACCGAATCTCTTTTTTCACTCTGTATAAACCAAACTTATATATATTAAGTATAAAATTTGTCTGAATGATTTGAAATCTCAAATCCACGCGCATTTTCATCAGGTTCGAATCTCACTCATGCTTCTTTCTTTTTCCAATTCGTTCCTCTAAAATTAAAAATGAAAAACCCATTAATTTGGTAATTTAATCTTGCTGTCTCTTTAGAAGAAGAAGATTATATGATTTTTTTTTTCAAATCGATTTAACTTTGTATCCTTCTTAGTTCAGGTGTCTTTTTCGCTTTCTATGGCAATTAACGATTAATTTAATAATTGATTACAACAGTGTTTTTCATAGTTCTTCAATTTTCATCTTTTTTGCCAAGCTTAGTTTCTAAATTCTCAGCATTTTTCTTTCTTTGAATGGATCGAAAATATTTTGTGTGTTAGTTTCGATTTAGATCTTGTTGGATTTTGATTGGAACAATTTGGATCATACCATTTTTCTGATTTTTTTTTTTCGGTGGATATATTTCATTTGGGGCATGTCAATGTAGGGTTTCTGATGTGCTTGAATCGGTGGATTTGAGTTTTCGGATCGAGTTATATTAGGTATTTATAGTTAAAAAGGAAAGGATGGCTTGGTTTAGCGGGAAGGTGTCCTTAGGGGGCTTTCCTGATCTAGCCGGGGCAGTGAATAAGCTCCAGGAGAGCGTGAAGAATATTGAGAAGAACTTTGATACTGCTCTTGGTTTTGAAGAGAAGTCTGAATCCAGCAGCAATGAAGGTACGTTTTTGTTTAACATTGTTTAGTGTGTTACTTTTGTTGCATTCTCTATGTATTTTATGTGAATTTGTAGTGGGAACCTCTGTATTTGGCATTGTGATGTTAGAGTCATGTTTGTGCATGGATTGCTTTTGCTGCTGTTATTATCATTGTAGGAAAGTATATGAGAATCATTCAGTCATTCAAGCTATAGTTGTAAGTTTTTGTTTCTGCTAAGCTGGTGGCATATTGCAGTGCAGTAGCAATGATGCTTTAAATCCGTCATGTGGAAATTCAGTTAGGATACTAACACGGGATTTGGTTCTGCGTAGCTCTAATTTTATTGGTGCATGTAGAAATGTGAAAGTAAGAAAAGAACATTAAGATACAAGGCTTGCATTTTTGATAAATATGGCTGTTCCTGAATGATCTAGTGAAGCGCCAAATTTTCTTCTCTTCTTCCTCCTCCTTTTTTAATGACCGCTCTATTTTTAATTTTTTGAAATCTCAATTCTACTGATGGAGTTTGGAGTTTTCTTCTTTGTGTTATTCATTAAGTTATCTCCAATTTCATTTCAAATCTAAACAATTTCAAGTATGAAAAGCATATTGATAACCATTTCATGGAAGTTATTATGGGATTTTTGGAAAACTCAGATATGACTCGCTGTCTACATCTATTCCAGCTTCAGCTTCAGGATTGTGGTCTACCGACAGAAAAGCACTGTTTGATCCAGTTATGGCCTTTATGGGTCAAAAAAGTGAGGAAAGTGCTCTTGAATCATCTGAAAAACTTGAATCTTCAGAAATTTCACCCAAAGTGGAGGAGAAAGAAGAGGCTGAAACTGATAAGTCGGTCCATTCTCCTGAGAAAACCAGTGTTGAAGAAGATAAACCAGCTGTCAGGGCAGAAAAATACGATGAATATGCAGAGGCTGTGGAGAGATCAGATACTGTCTCTTCAGACACTGGTAAAGCTGAACCAGAATCAGAACCAGTTTCCGTGGAGCCTTCTGAATCTACCTTTCAGAATGTTGAGTCATCAGATTCCCCCGACAATGAACAACAGAAAGGAAGCTCAGAAGTGGTACCTTCTGAAAATACAGACTCCAAGGAAGCCAAATTAGAAGCTACAGAAGTAGACCAAGTTGAGGCTGCTACAACTGTGGCAGAGCAGAGCGAAGCTGTAGATATACATGAAAGTACAGATGAACAAAAGACACGAACAGAAGAGATTGTAGAGAAAGGTTCTCCAGTTAAATCTGATGAATCTGAAGAATCAAGAGATAGCCAAGCTGGTGCTAGTGGTGGCCCTGATGAGCCAGAGTCCGTGAGTTCACATTCTATACAGGTTGAAGAGACTAACCATGATCGTGAATTTTCGATGCCCAGTGTTCTTCCTTCAGATGAGGCTCAGGAGATAGTTTCTGAATCGGTTTTTATCGAAAATGATGGGAATACTAAAGGAGTTGAAGTGGATCAGCAGACTACTGATAGTGAGACTGATGCTAAAGAAGAGCAACGCTTGAGCTCTGCGTCTACCATGTCTGTCTCAGCTGATTCTGTTTATGAATTGGAGAAGCTCAAGAAGGAAATGAAAATGATGGAATCTGCATTGCAAGGTGCTGCAAGGCAAGCACAGGTACTTCACATATTCTATTGTTTTGTGTTGGAAGGCAAACAGATAGAAATTGACTTGATGCATGGTTGCTGTTTTGTCGGAAGTTGACTAATGCCATGTTGATTTTGGATGAAGCTCATGAGCATATTTCCTTCTCTTGTTCATTTTCTCATATGAAAACCATATTCTCCTATACGGTTTAACATAACATTATGTATATTCAACCCTTTAAGATGCTTCATATAACATCCGAAAGTTTGTTCTTTTCTTCCTTTTCAAGAAAGAGAAAGGAGGGTGGGGGGAATTCTTATACAGTACTGTGTATCTCATTTCTGCAGGGCTGATTTTCTGAGATTAAACCTTAGGCTTATCCTTTACCTCCTATGACAACATGTCTTTACAACTAACGCTGGACATAAAATGGTTTTATGTCATACTTCTGTCTCATTTTTCTGGTCATGAATTTTCCCTTCCTTTGTCTTCCATGCTTTTCAATGATTATACTTTATGCTACCGTTTTTGCATGAGGAAGGGCACTAAAGAAAAGATTTTTCATTTTATATTATCCACTCTAGTTGAAGTTTTATGGTTCTTGAGTTTCCAGCTTCATCTTATTATCTTTTCAGGCAAAAGCTGATGAAATTGCAAAGCTAATGAATGAGAATGAGCAACTTAAATCTGTAATTGAGGATTTGAAGGTATGAACACAGATTTTCTTCCCCTATGTACTTTAACATAGTTTGGCTTGTCTCTGTGCTAGTGAGAGTTAAAACGTGTGTGTTATTCTTCTGTCTTCATTACCAGCAATTGTTCATGTATAAACCTTTTGAATAGAGATGAATGAATTAATGTTGTTCATTACCACCTCTATTGAATTGACATCTCAATAGAGATGAATGAATTAATGTTGTTCATTTCTTTTTCTTATTAATTAGAAGATTTGGCTAAAAGGCTGTAATATCATAATAGCAGTGTACCATAGCTTATGTAATCTTCTTTTCCTGATCTATTTATATTTATTAAGATATATTAAGGTATTAAGAAAAGCTTCTTGTTATACATGTTTTAGTTACTCATCGAGTTTCTCTTGTTTCACTTATGTGTTTTAAGTTTGGTGTGAAACTTTCAGTCATATACGTACCTTAGAATTATCAATTGGTAGTGTCTTTAAATTGATTATCTTAGAGGGGAAAGATTGTTGAATCTCTCATGTGAATAATTTGTACACCTAACTTGTACCTTTTCTATTCAAGTCAATTGGTTTATATAACATTCTATTACCTTTTTATTTTGCTTCTAGTTTAATCATCCAATTGTTGAAGAAATGAGTGATAACACTACTAAATTAAATAATTAATAAGATAATTTACTTTTTCTCACCTAGTAAAGATTAAATAGGATTGCAATTTAACTGCTGAAAGTTGTGGAGCAGAGAAAATCAAATGAAGCAGAAATTGAGTCTTTGCGAGAGGAATACCATCAGAGGGTTGCAACTCTTGAAAGGAAGGTATATTCTATGGATCCCTCTTTTTCTTTGTTTATTCTTATGCGATGTTACTGAGATCTGTAAGGATTTTCATCAAAAGCTTGTTTTTGAAAAGCTTTTAGTGTTGATTATGTATCTGGATGTTCCTTAAAATGAGTGAACATAATAAATTGTTACCAGTAGCATATTTTTGGGTTAGTGTGATGGCCCACTTGGAGTTGGCCACGCAGGGAGGCATTGGCCTTATTCTGTCCCTTTAACCCCTAGCGCCTGAGCCCTGAAGTTTGAATTCAGGATATCTGGATTGAAAGTCCCAGGATTTTTACTAATGGGATTTCCCAATCAGGACTCCAGAGCGTACTTTTAAATTCTGTGCATGCTTCTAAAGTTCGAGTGTACCATCTTGCCTTAGCATGCACCAAGCAATTTGGAGAGAGCAGAATAAAAAAGTGTAGTCACATAGCTGCTTAGTTAAATGAGTTACTTATTTAGATTTTGTGAAATAATTACACACATCTTTTTTATGCTTAGTTTTTGCCTTGGCATGTCTATTCCCAGGTTTATGCTCTTACTAAGGAAAGGGATACACTTCGGAGAGAGCAGAATAAGAAAAGTGATGCTGCAGCTCTTTTGAAGGAAAAAGATGAAATAATTAATCAAGTGATGGCTGAAGGTATAGTTGTTAAATCCTGTTTGCATTTGATGTGATGTTCTATAACTCCTTTTCCATTCAAAATCATACTTCTCCCTATGTCCCAAAATGGAGATTAGTAGGTTCTTGTTGGATAGTCCTAAGGTTAAATCTTTTAAAATGGAGATTCTGTAAAGAGTAATATGGTATGGACATGCTTGATTGTTAAGAAACTTAAAAGTTGGATAAAAGGAGTTAGATTAATGGGCAACAATCATAAGAGCTGTATTAGATGGGTGCTTGTATATATAGAGAATTCTTCATAGGGAATGGTTAAAATACACCATATGTGGCATCACCTTGCTCGATGAACATTTAGAGTTTAGAGTGGAGCTGAATCTAAAGGTTTCTTGAATTCACCAAGGCTTGTCGAACTTGGCTGCATTACTTAAGTTTGTGCTTGAGATTTTGTTGATTAGAGATGTTTCTTCAGAAAACATTACTCCCTTGTTCATTGGATTATCTTCTCAGGTGAAGAGCTTTCGAAGAAACAGGCTGCTCAGGAAGCTCAGATGAGGAAATTAAGGGCTCAGGTAAGCTAGCAGGTTTGGTGGTTCTTTGGTTTTCTGGTGAGTAGTCACATATGATTTCTTTCCCTACTCTTTCTCACTTTCCTTTTCCTTGCATTTTTCTGATGCTAGATTAGAGAGCTTGAAGAGGAGAAGAAAGGCCTTACAACAAAGCTTCAGGCAAGTGCATGTCCTAATATTGGAATATAGTTGCCTAGTTGGTTAATTATTTTTAAAACCTCGTTTTAATTGTAGAATTCAAGATAATATATAAACTCTATGTCTTACTCAATTACCTTCCTTGAGCAAACCATGTCATTGAGGTTCATGAATTTTTTGGTCGTATAGTTTTATTCATTATAGTTGTGAATACTGCTTGTTACAAATATTCTATCTGGTATTCTGTATTCATACTTTGTTATTCAGGATGCTTGGTTTTGTACTTGGTAGTTTTTGTCCAATAGGCCAGACTTCATAGGATTACAAGATGCTATTTAGTTTTTAAATCTTTTATCATGTAAAGTTGGCCCTGTACTTGGATTGCCTTGCTGTGGTTGCTCTATTGGGTTTATTTATTTATTTATATTAATTCACCTATCAAAACTTTAAAAACAAAAAGAAATACTGCTTGTTAGTTTCAATGTTCTGAATTGCTTGCTTCATTTTTTTTTCCCTCTTTTGAGAAAGTGGTGTCAACAAATTGAAAAGATTACTTAATCCATAAGATCTGAGAGGAAGTGGAAATTTCCTGAGTTCTAACCCTGGGGGATATTATACTCTTCACCTTCTGTAATACACCATTTCTTTTCAGTTTTTTTTTTCTTTGAAATTCCTTGAACTGCTTTAAAAAAATTTTAGTTATTGACAAATTACAAGTTTTCATTACGAATTAAACTTTTCTTTCCCCTTGTTGATCATGCATGCTCCTTGTTTTAATTTCAGGTTGAAGAGAACAAAGTAGAGAGCATCAAGAAGGACAAGACAGCTACAGAGAAGTTGCTGCAAGAAACAATTGAAAAACACCAAGCAGAGCTAGCAGCTCAAAAAGAATTCTATACGAATGCTCTAAATGCAGCGAAGGAGGCTGAAGCACTAGCAGAGGCACGTGCCAACAATGAAGCTAGAACTGAACTAGAAAGTCGTTTAAGAGAGGCCGAAGAACGCGAAGCTATGCTAGTGCAGACACTAGAACAATTAAGGGAAACCTTAAGCAGAAAGGAGCAGCAGGTTTGTTCTTGTGTTGATCAATATTTCAGATTTGATAATACTAATGGATGGGAAAAAATGATACTGTTGCTGCTTTCTGATTATGTAGGCAAGTTTTAGAGAAGACATGCTTCGCAGGGACATCGAAGATCTTCAAAAACGTTACCAAGTGCGCTGAGCTTCTGCTGACTAATATATAGATGTTAAACCTTTCTTTGATACACGTATTTCAGAAATTTGTTTCCAGCAATTACAACATTGTTGTTGTTTTCTAGGCAAGTGAGCGTCGGTGTGAGGAGTTGATTACTCAAGTTCCTGAGTCTACAAGACCACTTTTAAGGCAGATTGAAGCCATGCAGGTGAAATATAAATTTCTAATGCATTTTTTAACAAACTCCAAGGACTATGGGTGCTTATGTTTATCTTTGATGTGTTTGTATACTTTTCTTTCCCTCAATTGTTTACAGGAAACAACCTCCAGAAGAGCAGAAGCTTGGGCTGCCGTGGAGAGATCTCTAAATTCTCGTCTTCAGGTGTCTAGAATGTTATTGCATGTTATAATGTCACATGTGAAGCATATACATAATCCTTGTGCTAATATTTATTTGTTCTATTGAGGCTACAGGAAGCAGAGGCCAAAGCTGCAGCTGCTGAAGAGAGAGAGCGATCTGTGAACGAACGCTTATCTCAAACCTTATCTCGTATCAATGTCCTTGAAGCTCAGGTTCTACTACTGCAGCTTATTTATGTTTTTGCAGAATTGTGCATATCAGCTTAAACTTTGCTTTTCTTCAGATTTCATGTCTTAGAGCGGAACAAACACAACTAAGCAAGTCTCTTGAGAAGGAGAGACAGAGAGCTGCTGAAAATAGACAGGAATACCTTGCAGCAAAGGAGGAAGCTGATACTCAAGAAGGTCGGGCAAACCAGCTTGAAGAAGAAATTAGGGAACTAAGACGGAAACATAAGCAAGAGTTACAAGATGCTCTTGTGCACCGGGAACTTCTACAGCAGGTTCTGGTTTTGAATCATATAATTAGATCAAACTTATGTTGTTATCAATCTCTTTGCATGTGTTTGATCAGATGAGACATCTCTGTTGCTTTATCTATTGCTTCAAAAGAAGCTGTCTTTGATTGAATTGCCTTGCTTGACTCATTTTCTTTTTATGTTGAAGAAAGCCATATGGCATTCGTTATATAGTTTATATTCTGATCCTTCTCTAGAAAACTGTTTGTTGAAGTTACACATGGCATTCCTTGATAGTTTTTAGTGCTTATATGAACTTAGAAAACCATCTTCCCCTTTAAGCTGTTGGCACTTTAGATTTTATCTTATGGTTCAGTTTACATGGAGCTTATGATTTGTGACAGGAAGTGGATAAGGAGAGAGCTGCTCGTTTAGACTTGGAAAAGACAGCACGGTTGCATCTGGTGGCTGTATCTGAGCAAGCTCCTATAGCAAGGCATAATTCTGCTTTGGAGAACGGTATGATACTTCGAATTTCGATGTAGTTGACCTTTGTGATCTTCTTTACTTATTGTGCGACTTTGATGCAGGAAGCTCGTCTAGGAAACTCTCTACCTCTAGCAGCATAGGAAGCATGGAGGAAAGCTATTATCTGCAAGCATCTTTGGACTCATCTGATGGTTTCTCTGAAAGGAGAAATATGGGAGAGGCAACATTAAGTCCACTCTATATGAAGAGCATGACACCTAGTGCTTTTGAATCTGCCCTTCGTCAAAAGGAGGGTGAACTTGCATCATACATGTCTCGCTTGGTATGGATTGTTCTTTGAGCTCCTGAATTTAGAACTATATTTTTCACATGTTTCTAAGTGGTGTGCAGTACCGGCCATTTCCTGATCTGAGTTTGACATATACTTTGTTAAGGTTTTAATAGCTTATATCAATTAACTTTGTTTGTCATTAATTTCAGGCTTCAATGGAGTCTATCCGTGACTCATTAGCGGAGGAGTTAGTCAAAATGACTGCTCAGGTTTAGTTTTTTTTTTTTTTTTTTTTTTTTTTTTTTTTTTTTTTTTTTTTTATCTTCCTTACTAGTTAAATGTGAGTGAGGTTTTATCTGTCAATATTAGATTCTATAGTTTTTCTCAATCCTTGCACTTAAACCTTGTTTATGATGGCTGCAGTGTGAAAAGTTGAAGGCAGAGGCTAGCACACTGCCTGGAATCCGAGCAGAGCTGGAAGCCCTGAGGCGGAGACACTCTGCTGCTCTGGAACTAATGGGTGAACGTGATGAGGAGGTACATGCCCTTTTACTTTAGATTCTTACTTATTGCAAGCAAACGGAATTTTACGGCCTGTGATGTATGATGTAGAGCTTAAAGTTATGATTTTGATGTATGGTGTTACTTAGTCATTAAGCACATAGACAATGAGTTTTGCTTAAATCTTATGATTTTATCAAAATAATGAACAAACAAATGATTATGATGAAGATGAATGTTCATAAGAAATAGAGTAATATCACGTCTCGTCAAGTTACTTGATTTTTTACTCAATTCTCGTTTTTTCCAATAATAAAATGAGAAGAACATGATATGACACTATTGTCACACATATTTACTTACGATTAAATGATCGCCATCTTACCCAGCTGGAGGAACTCCGTGCCGATATTGTAGACTTGAAGGAAATGTACAGAGAGCAAGTAAACTTGCTTGTGAATAAGGTACCTTTTTGTTCTCAATAGTTTATCTAGTTACTTTTGTTTGTATATATACTACATTAGTATATTGTTTGGTGATTTACATCATATGCTAAATTCTCCTGGTCTGTGTTTGACAGATCCAAATAATGAGTTCTTGATGGGTAACTCCTCGTAAGCGAAAACATTTTGGGGTAATTCCGAGACTCTTATGTGCATGATATTCTTATAGTTATAGTAGATGCAGTTAATGAAATGGGTTCATTCAAAAGAAATTTTGTTCTTTATACTACTCGCAAGCTCAAAAGGTTGTGCTTTGAGCCGGTTTTGGTTCATGAGGGTATTCAGGGAGGTATTATGGCCTTTGTCAAAAACTCAAAAATGTATTTTAGTTTGTTGTATAGAACAAATCCTCAAAAATTGTGACAAAAATCTGTTTTGCATTTGCTAGCCAACTTGAAAAATTTTATTCTAATGTCAAATTCTTTTTTATATATACTTGATATATATATTTTTTTTGTAATAAAGATGACATGATTATTATTTCAAACATTTTAAAATTAAGATTGGAAAATTTTGTGGAGTAAATAATTGGTGGGCTTCTGGCCCACATTCTCGTGGGAGGTTAAGGCCTAAAAGGTCTCGTTTGTAGGTCCAAATCCAAATGTTTATTTCGTATTTTTTGTCCCTTTGCATTTGTGTTGTGGTCCCATTATTAATTATATGGCACGAGAATCAGAGCTTTTGAATTAGTGGGCCTTCAATACCCGTTCCTATCACACAGGGGCCAGGCCTTTTCCCCGAATTTAACACTTCCACCGTCCTTTGCTAAACGATATGCCTTGGTTTTGATGTAAGGAACCGTTTGTTTTAATCACTTTGTATAGAAAGTATAAGTATATAGTAGAAAATAACTTTAGCATGTTTGGTTATTTTTTTAAGAGAAAGTTTATGGTAAGAAAGTTTAACTGACCCAAATACTTTCTCTCCAAAGTGTCTCCAAAGTGAGAAGTGCTTTAGCACCAGGGAGGTGTTAAAGTACTTTCTCACTTTTCTCATGAAAGTAATTTAAGACAAAATTACTTAAAAGGGTCTTATTTTTAAATTTAAAATATTCATCAAAAGGTATTTTAATAAATTTAACTTTACTTTCTTAGAAATTTAATTTAGACTTTAAAGGTTAAACAAACATATTAAAGTATTTTCTTAAGAAAAAACTTTCTAGTCTTAAACTTTCTATAGAAAAACTTTCTACCTTTTTACTTTCTATAGAAACTTCCAAACGAGCTTCAGAGAAAATTTTAATTCAAGTGTTTTCACGCAAATATATTTCTTATAAGTTATAATCTACTTATACATGCATTACCAAAATATTTTTAGTATCATTATCTTGATAAAAAATGTGTTTCCAAATTCTAATCTATCCATTTGAGTAACAGTCATTTAATTTCAAATGTGATTATTGATACTTGATATAGATCAATTTCTTGTTAGTGCCTGTTAAGCGTTTAACACCAATACACCATCAATCATCTTCATAATTATCCAAAAGAGGGTAAGCTAAAGAATTGATCATTTTTCCTTCTTCCCTTACTGCAATATTTATGGTTTTTATGTCCACTCATTGCTTAAAAAAAAAAAATCCCACTTGCTCCATTCATTAATGTCCCATAATTATTATGTTATTAAGACAGATCTCTGCATCTTTAAACCTTAAAGAACAACAAAAATTGAAAAATACTAAAGAATTCAAACTTTCATCCCAGCAATTACCTGACTAATTACTCCATTACTTATATCTTACTATCTTCTTTGGGTAATGATTAATGAAGCTTTGCTTGAAGATATAATGGGTTAGTAGATACAGTACTAGTAATTTTTTGAAAAGAAAATTGACATTCATAATTGAAAACGCAATGTGAGGCTAAAAGATTTCAAACAAAATCAATTCCTCACATCCCAACAAACTCCTTGCCTGAATGTTGATTACTTGATTTTGAGTTTGACAGACCAACAATTTAATAAAAATTTTAAATAAATAAAGAAAAAACTTTCCACGTGTCGAATAATGAAAGGGGGTTTAAAAAGAAAAGAGAGAACATGTGGCAGCGGATCTTTCCATCTCTCCGTACGGACAGGTGTTCGTCTCCCAGCTTCCAGCAACAACAGCAGACCCCTTTTTGCTTCCTTCTTCTTTTTCTTTCATCATAATAATAATAAATAAATTTTTAAATAAAAATATAAGCGGCAAATGCGCACGTTAGCATGGAGAAGAACAGTGCTGGACTGAGGAGGGTAACTCTTTAAAAAAAAAAAAAAATCTTGCAAAAAACGGTTTCGAAATCCCCGCTTAGATTTCCTTGTCTTCAGTTGGAAAATGCTGACGAACATTTTTTTTTTTTTAGTAATACACACTTTACACTCTGACACTTCTTAAAAAAATCATTGAAAGAAAGAAAGGTGACAGTGCGTAAGTTAGCAACAATTGTGAGTCATCACCTTCCTTCACGGCGCATTTTAGCTACCTGTCTCTTTCTTTTCCATAAACCTTTCGCCATTTCTGATTTCTCTCTCTTTTCCCTCATTTTCAAGCTCTTTTTCTTCATTCATTTCCAAAACCGCCATTTTCGAGCATTTTTTTTTTAAGCTCATGCTCTCATTTCCAATTAATTACAGGTATTTATTTCTTCCTAAAACGACCTTCTTCCTCTCTGTAAATCTGTATATATACACTTATGCTTCTCTACCTCTAAATTCTGTTCCTTTATTTTCCTTCTTTCAATCTGAATCCAAAAATGGTGAGTGTGTATTTTAACTTTTATGCTTTGATCTTGCCAAAACGTTGCCGTTTTTCAGCTCAATCCACCTCTCCTCTGTTTCTCATTCCTTCACCTTCTTACTCTGTTATTCTCTTCCCTTCCTCTATTGCTGGCTTGATGCTTCCAGCCGAAGCGACGACGTTTCGTTACCTTTGTTTATGTTGTTTCAGGCTTTCAGCCTTTCAGGCATTCTCTGTTTCAGTATTTCTTGTACATTTCCAAATTTTCTATTTTTAACTGCAGCAGATCTACAGTGAAATAGTATATCTTTCCTTATACATTTCTGATCTATGTAAAATTTTTTTAGCTCTCAATTTAGTTCTGATAGCTTACATTGTTACGATCAAGGCAATGAACTTGGGTTTGATTAATTTGATTATTATTAATTAAAAATTATAATTACTCTTTTGATTTAATGATTTGCAGTTCACGGCTGAAAGTGTTGTAATTACTTCTGGAGAGGGTGTGTATGATAAAAACGTGGCAATGCGGGGACGACATCTGGATGCTTATTCCATGTACAAGCGTGGTTCTAGAGACTACATCAATGCTTATGACAAAGAACAAGGTTCAGGTATATTCTTCAGTCAGAATTTGTTTAAACTTAATGGGTATAAAGGAAAGTGTTAATTTTGATTATGTTTGTGTGTTTATATTATATATCCATGTACGCAAATGTTTCATTCTTAATTTGTCTTTTTGATTTGAGGGCTGCAAGTTGTATTATTAGTGATTAAGATAATGAAGCTGTTAGTAATAAGGAACTCAAATTACTAATCTCTTATTACCTTTTTAAAAAATGAAAGTTGCAGGAAGTTGGAAGTTTTTGTTTATGCTTTTTAGTACCTTACAGCTTAGCTGCATGTGTTCTGCTCCAAATTTGGAATGGCTCGGAGTCCTTAATCTCTTTTCTTCCATATATTAGACTGGGAATCTTTATACGTTTGAGCATTTTCTGAATGAAAGTGGTCTTTATTTGTTTCAGTAGTACTAAAATACTGACTATTTGCTGATTTGTAATGTGGGCTTTTAAGCACGTTTGCTGAATGGAGTGGGCAAGGATATTGGAAACCCTCCTTGGAAGCGCTCATTCCCGCATTTACTTGTGGCAACCTTGTCTTCCTTGTTATTTGGTTACCATCTAGGGTGTGTTCCCTGTTCCTATTGGGTATTCTTTCTTTCTTAATTAGTTTGGTGATTCTATAGATAATGTTTTCTTAAGGATTGCTATTGTTAATGCAGAGTAGTTAATGAGACGCTAGAAAGCATGTCACATGACCTTGGTTTTCATGGGAATACCATGGCTGAAGGTAACTGCTGTAAGAATTTGTTGTTCTGCTCTTACCTGAAAATTTTCTCTAATATGTTGTCTTTTGTTGAAATCAAGGTCTGGTTGTAAGTATATGTTTAGCGGGCGCCTTTGTTGGGTCGCTGTTTAGTGGTTTGATTGCAGATGGTGTTGGCCGTCGTAGGGCATTCCAGCTATGTGCTTTACCTATGATAATTGGGTCTTCAATGAGGTAATTGCAAAGCATATAATCCACCTTAATCTCTGGCATTCAAGTGCATAGTTTCTAGCAAAATCTCTCAATTAGGCTGTCCATTATCCTTGAATGTTTTTATATGATAATAGCTGTGATCCCCCAATATTAAGAGAGGCAAAAGAAATGATAATGTCTCCAGGGGTTACTCTTGAAGATTTTTGCTCATTCTGATATTCACAAGGCAAAATTTCAGTTTAACTGATTAAGTTGTTAATATCCATCATATGGTTTTAGGCTTACTTTTTTTTTTCTTTCTTATTTACTTATCCTGAGGCAAATTAAATTTATAGGATTATGAGAGCTTCTTTAAAATTGACAAATCTTAATAAACTTCTTCATTCTACATGCTTATCTAATTCCAAATTTATTCTTGCAGTGCAACAGCAACAAACCTTTGGGGCATGCTTCTAGGGAGGTTATTTGTTGGAACCGGAATGGGAATTGGTCCACCTGTTGCAGCTCTTTATGTGACAGAGGTACATAAAAGATGGTTGATATATTATTTTTCTGGGATCAGAAGGTCTTCCTCTGCTCTTCTTTCCCTTTGATTTTTTTTCCCACTATATTTATACACAGATCTCGCCAGCTTATGTAAGGGGTACTTATGGAAGCTGCACTCAAATTGCAACATGCCTAGGGCTGATGGGTTCTCTATTTATTGGACTCCCTGCAAAAGAAACTATGGGTTGGTAAGCTATGATAAATGAATTAGTAGTTGCTTGAAAGATGATGATAATCAACAAAAAGATGATTTAATTGTTTATTGACTATTGTTATCCAAAGCAAATATTACAAAGGTACTACTTTTGCCTCCACAATGAGATGATGTGCTTATTGACATACTTTTTTTTACTCTCAAAACAATGTGATCAAGACCACATATTTTATGAGCTTGGTATTGTGTTTTGGTGGGACATGAATTGATAAGATATTCTATAACTTAATGATTTGCGCAGGTGGCGCATATGTTTTTGGGTAGCTGCTATTCCTGCTGCTGCACTTGCTCTTTTTATGGAGTTTTCTGCAGAGAGTCCTCATTGGCTTTTCAAGGTCATTTGCTCCCCCTTCATAATCTAATAAGAAAATCATATTTTCCTTCTCTCACTGCATGTTCGAAATCGGTTAAGCTTCATGTGTCCTAATAAACTATTGTCCAGGTAGAGAGATGCCAATGTTAATAAAAATCAAGAAAATAGAACAAAGAAAGTTCAGTTTTGTTCAAATTTTATTTTGTATTCTTGCTTCAACTATTTACAGTTTGCTATATGTATATTTTGCATTATTTGTGTCACTTATTTTAAAAACTAAGTTGGATACAATTGCAATAACATTTGATCAGAATAGAAAGCTACCATTTCCATTACATCTTTGTAAAATGACAAGATTGATTTTCAGTTCCTTGTTTTAGATCTTTAAATTACAATTGCTCTAGGCATTGAGATATGAGCAACTCATTATATTGTTTTAAACAAACTTTACAGGCGGAATTATAATGTGATACACCACTGGAGTATATAATATACTGACAAGGGAAAACTTAATAGGGACAGATGGGTGAATCTCACTTTTGTTTTGTTAATATGTAATTATTTCTCCTTCATATATTGACAATAGGGAAAGGTACAAAATGATAAATGAGCAGCTTGATATCCTTTCTCTTTGTTTATCAGTAAGTAGCCTTTTTAGTAGACACTTACTAAGGTTTATAAACTTGCTTCAGAGAGGAAGAGGTGCTGATGCTGAAGCAGAGTTTGAGAAACTTTTGGGAGGACCATATGCCAAAGGTGCGTTGGCTGAATTGTCAAAGTCAGAGAGAGGGGATGATGCAGATACGGTCAAGTTCTCCGAGCTAGTTTATGGCCGTCATCGTAAAGGTGCACAAGCTAATAATCTGCTGTAAGATTTTTATGTTATAGTATCTATACTTTTCTTTCTAAATGATATGTCTTGTTGATTCTCACTTCACAGTTATTTTCATTGGGTCTGCCCTTTTTGCTCTACAACAGCTGTCTGGTATAAATGCTGTATTCTATTTCTCATCGATCGTCTTTAAAAGTGCCGGTGTACCTTCAGAGTCTGCAAACATATGTGTGGGAATTGCCAATTTGTTAGGTATGAATGGCTACAATACCAAGTATACAACTTGTGTTTGTGCATCATGTTGGGGTGTTTCTTTATTATTGCTGCTTATACTTCTTCAGGATCATTTGTTGCAACGCTTTTGATGGATAAACTGGGAAGAAAGGTACTTCTTGTCGGAAGCTTTTCAGGCATGGTAAGGAAGAAACATATGCAGGTATTTTAGTACAATTTTTGTGTTTGTCCAATCTTCACTTCATGCTTTTGTTGTTTCAGGCAGTGGCAATGGCTCTTCAGGCAACTGCAGCTAGTTCCTTGGTCTCAAGTGACAATGAGATTTATCTCTCTGTTGGAGGCATGCTGTTGTAAGTTTTGAATCTTTTGAAAAACAAAATGTTTCCTTTTGGAGTGGAGATAATCTTATTGAACCCTTGACGCTTGGTGTCATTTTGGATCTCTAAAAATCCCCCTTCATTTATCATGAGATGATGGATATAAGATTATTGAATACAATACCATTTGCCACTTGAGAAAAATGCATCCTAGGGCATGAATGGGTGGGACAGGACATGTCTTTTATAAACTGCTTTATTTACAAATTTCTAATGTAGTGTCTTGTATGGATCATGTTTAAAATGACCGTACAGACTTTTGTGGAGGCTGTCGGAGGAAACCTCTAATTAACTCTGCTTCATTTCATGGGGTGGCATTCTCTGAAGAAAATCTTGATGATGTGAAATTGCAGGTTTGTCTTGACCTTTGCTATGGGTGCTGGGCCAGTCCCTGGTCTCCTCCTATCAGAAATGTTTCCTGGTCGGATTAGGGCAAAGGCAATGTCAATGTGCATGGCTGTCCATTGGGTAACCAGTTTTAACTCTGCTTCTATAATCTCATGCTTTCCTTTTTCTTGCTTTGTGAACGTGTGGTGACCATCTCTGTTCTTTGGTAACAGGTGATAAATTTCTTTGTTGGTCTCTTGTTTTTGCGGTTACTGGAGCAGATTGGAGCATTAGTCCTGAATACAATCTTTGCCACCTTTTGTTTGCTGGCAGTAATTTTTGTGAAGAAACATGTGTTGGAAACCAAAGGAAAATCACTTCAAGAGATTGAAATTGCATTTCTTCCACCAGAATAGATGAGGTATATCAGTTTCATATCTCATTTGCTAAATGATCTTTGGTTTAAGTTAGGTAGACATAATCCTGGAACCTAATAACCCTGTAGGTTCAATTCTATTAGGTTGCATTAGATTTGGGAGGAATCTTGGCAATGAAAACATGCTATACTATTTGCTAATTAGGGAGCATTTACAGCTTGCTTCTGTCTGTCTAGTGTCTATCTAAATCTATGGTTCACATCATTTTGCAGGGAGCTGCTGTATGTTCGTTCATTGTACCGATGTCTCTCGCATCTAAATTCCACATGAATACCTATTCCAAGATACAGAGTTTGCTAAACGACATCATCATATATATAGGAAAGAAAACATTCATCAGCTGCTCACTCTCCAAGGCCCATGTATATTCTGAGAGTGTTTCCCTTCTTTTTGTTGAATACCGAGTGAGCAAATTTCCTGCTGAATTTTAATGTAGCATATACATTCAAGACGAGTTTTCACTTTAAACAATATATATATGTTGAACATGTTCAGCTTCAATATAGTTAAATCCATAATAGAATTGGGTTCCACTCCCTCTTTACTCCATATACTTCTGTTGTTATCGAATTGCTTACATTGACACTGAGTTCTGTGTAATAAACTTGAATTTGTTTGAAATCCAAGAAAAGTTTTGTATATTTTCCAGGTTAATTTAAGAAAATGCACTCTATTACGATCTTTATCACAGTAACAGGTTACATCTAAACCTTACTTACTCTGCTATGAAGAGGGAGAGTGATCATTTCTCGTGCCTCTATTTGAGACCGATAAGCTGCATTAAGCACGTCTCATACTCGCTGCATTTAAGGTCTCTTAATCCAATTATTCACACAAGACAATATAATAATCTTTTAAATTAATGTGGTCATTTTGTACATTATTTAATCAGTCCAGAATAGATTTACCGTGTGTGTATATATACAAGTATTAAACTCTAATTGGGTTTTTGTGGCCAAAAAAAAAAAACTCTAATTGGGTTTTTTTTTTCTTTTTTTTTGTGCCAAAAAGAAAACTCTAATTTGTAGACGACGTGGCGCTTTATGATTTGTTCCCATTAGTGCCACGTCTTCTCCAAGTTTGATGGCAAAGTTCCCATCAGCAAACTGCAAAGCTTCGAGGAGAAACAGAGCTTAATTAAAGCCCCGCCTCATAACCCTTTGATAAAAACCTTTCTCCAATTTTCAAGTACTCAAAAGAATTGATCATCAGCATCAATTACTGGCTGTAAATTTGAGGCAACAAGGTATTTTCTTTTGAGTTTGTTTCTCCTAGTTTCACAACTCTATGCTTTCTTTGTCCCCGTTTGGTGACCCGGAAAATGGAAAGAAAACTAACAAAACAAAAGCTGAGAATTTTAGTTGATTCAAATGTCAAACAAAAAGAGACCCAAGTGCTGAATTAGTAACTAGGAGAGGAAAAAAACTTTCTTTTTGCTGTCAGCAATGAAAAATTATGAGCTCGGTTGAGGTGGTCTGTTTACTTGATAGTTAACAGTAAGCTCACGTCTTTTTCACTTTTTCTTAGAGATAATTTTTAGTTTCTTTTTTGGGTTTGGGACTTTGAGTGAATCTAAATGGTTTAAGGAAAGGGTTAAGAAAAAGCCCCTGAATTCACTATATTTCTGGGTCTTCATTTTCATTATGCAAACTGTTCGATTAAATGCTTCACTGATGACAAAAAGGGCGTAACAAATTCTAATTTTGATTATGTTTCTGATAGCCTTGAACTGAGGTAATTTATATTGACAATGGAAAACAAAGACGATGATGTGAAGAAGGCACAAATTGTGGAGGCCAGGGCAAGAAATATCAGCCACAATGTGCGATGTACGGAGTGTGGAAGTCAGTCCATTGAAGATTCACAAGCTGATATTGCAATTCTCCTCAGAAAGGTACAGTCCTTAATTCTCTTCCAGTGTCTTGTAAAAAGAAAATTATTCCTTTTAGGATAGCTAATTAGATGAACTTAGTGCTTGTTAACAAAATTTTGCTGTTATAAGTCTCACAGAAAGATGCTTCATTTCATGTCAGAAGTTATAGCTTTAGCAGTTGTCAAACCTCTAATTTCTTTGTTATACTCACTTGACTTTTCTGAGGATAGTTGAAAAAAGAACTGGTTGATCAAGTTTTTGCAATCATATATGAAATTATTGCTTAAACTGGGTGCCAATGGCTGGCTTTTCAGAGGTCTTGTTTTCTTGTCATAATTTCTATTGTGTTTGTCAATGAACTGTGCATGTTCCAATTTCCTAAAAACTCATCCTAACTCTGAAATTCCTGAACTTCACTGCTGCATCTACCCTTTTTATATGCTGAATAATTACATCTATGAACTATAATTTGGGTAGCAAATTTTGCCATTTGCTGATTTTCTCTGAAGAAAGATATTATCAGTATGTTTATATCACTTCTTAGTGTCTCTAATTCTATCACCGTATGCTCTTATGCTCTAGTGGCATCAATTCATTGCTGTACTCCTGTGGTTATCATATAGCAGCTTTGCTAATGAGAAAGTTCCAACCTATATTTTGTGATTGTAGTTAATCCGTGATGAGATTCGGGCTGGAAAGAGTGACAAAGATATATATAAAAAGCTTGAAGAGGATTATGGAGAGACAGTACTTTATGCGCCTAAATTTGATCTGCAGACTGCAGCCTTGTGGCTATCACCGGTCAGTATGTGGTATTGAAAGGACTGTCTGATGTTAATAGTAATATAATTTCCTGTCTTCCATATATATTTAAACTAAAATATAAGCTCTTGGGGACAGCTTCTAGTTGCAGGTGGTGCTGCTGGGATATGGGCTTACAAGAAGCACAGGCAAAAGACCAATGTGCACATCATGGCTTTAAACCTTGTTAGAGGTGTTCCACTGACCCCGAAGGAGAAGGAAACCATGTTAGACCTCCTCACACCTCCGCCTCCACGAGGAGTTAGCCCTTCCTCCTTGTGGAATAGGTTGCGTGGTCGATGATGTTCTTCAATTTCCCACCTCCTATATATTTATACCGGACCTTGAAGTTTCTTTTCATGGTGAAGAATCTACATGTTGATGAGAGTTTCAGTTCATATTTAAATTGATGTAGTACTGTAGTCAACAATCAAAATTACTACTGCACAGTAAAAATAGTATAAGCTTAGCTGAAGATCATTAGTATAAGCTTGCACTCCAATTTCTGATGTGATCAAGTTAAATAATGCTATTTCTTATTGATATTATTACAATCAAAAGTGCTGTCGATTTTATTCATTTCCATATATCTGTTTCAGAAGAATTAAATTTTGAGTAATTCATTGCTTTCTTTTCCACCAGTTGATGCTGCTAAAAGCTCTCATTCATCAATGATTAATTTTTGAGTAGATAAGATTACACTTTAGTGCAGACAATTTGATAAGGCAGGAGACATAGGTCCCTGCCGATCGCAATATCAATATACTTGATATCCAAGTTTTCAATGTAGTATTGATATGGCTTTAATGCAGAACTTTGTTTTTTTTCGCTTTGGCTGTAATCGTAAATAAGTCTTGAAACCCATCCCCTCAACATAGTCAAGCCACTTTTACATACCATCCAGTAAAATTGAACATGATAAACTTAAAATAAACGAGTCCTCAACAGCAGATTGAAATTAATATCCATAAATAAATTAATTAAGCTAACTATACTAATAAACTAAAACTAGGCTTATACTCCCTCCATTCCAAAATGATTGCCGTTTTTTGGATGAATGTAGTCCTAAATAAGACCACATTCATCCAAAAAACGACAGTTATTTTGAAACGGAGAGAGTACTACCAAAGAAGAGGTGAACACCATTTGTGTAACGTAGACTAGCTAGGAACCATTTACGCTCGAACCCCTTAACGATCCAGCAAAAGTATATATGCCTGCATCTGCATGCTATTCCAACCTCCAACAATACGGGATGTCCTCAATTCACAAGAGCCCGCCCATGTCTAAACAAAAAAAACAAGGGATTAATTAGTTCAGTCTCAGCAATTAACTATATATAATGGATCATTAATTAACAGTTGTTTAGTACATTTTTTTTTTTTGGCACCAGTTGTTTACTAGTACTTACACAATTACAAGAAGTTCGATGGGTATATATATATATATATTTTTACATTAATGAGCAACAAAAAAAGGAAGGCAATCAGGAAAAAGTCATATTAAAAACAAAGGAGTATATACTTGTGGAGGGATAGGGAATGGTACTGGTAGACCTGAATTAAAAATGGAGCTACTCAATCAAAGAAGTGATCCAATCAGGACACCAATTAAGAAGACATTATTAACTTGGGTCTGCAACGATAGACCCTTGCAAATATAGCATGTGATATACCCAATACTATGCAACTATAACATAATAGCATATGTATATGTATATGTATATATAGACACTATTAGAATTAGAATGAATTAAGAAGGCCATATGCTGCAAAGTGCTTTAGCAAGTTCCAACTGTTTCTAATTCACCTCTCTATCCAAAAAAAATAAACTAATGATGCAAGCCAATTAGAGATTGAAAGTAGCACCATAGAAGAACTAACTCACTGCATGTTCAATGACGATTTAGCAATTAAGACACGACCCTCTGGCCTCTGCAATATATAAGAGCACAAGTAAAGAGAAAAATGATGAATTATGAGAAAAGCAAATTCTTTAAACTGGAGCATGCAAGGGAAAAGTAGCTAGATTACACTTGACTGCAGACAATTTTATAGGGCAGGAGAAATAGGTCGCTGTTGTTTTCAATATCAGTAGACTTGATGATATCCAAGTTTTCAATGTCGTATTGACATGGCTGATCTGATGCATCATCAGGTGGACGACGTTTAACCAAATCAAAAGTGGCAAATCGAACATAAGTCTGGAAAATCTTCGTCGACAGCTCAACTCTACGCCAATATACTGAAAAAAGACAGACCTTTTGAGCCCTTAAATGGAGAAGATGCCAGCTACAAGGCCGTAACTCTCTGTCTGGCTGTGTTAGGGGCACGATCCCCATTTAACCCAGAGGTTTTTGCATAGCTTCTTTTACAGACGAACCCCAAGCATTAATAACAAATGACTTAGTGGAGTTGAATAAATCAAGGTCGAGTTTGAGAGGGAATGTATAATCAGGTGAATCCACTTTCTCATAGTCCCACTCATTCAATTCGGTATCATATATCCACAAAGTCTGGTCACCACCATATTTATCTACAAGGAGAATAAGGATCTTGTTACCATCTTCAAAAACAGATGAACCACAGAGTCTAGTATATTCTTGGACGAAAACATCCGGAACTTGCAGAGATTCCCATTCAGGTTCAGGGCCTCCTCCTTTCACTTTCAATACCTCAAAAGGATGTTTACAACACATGTGAGCAATAGAAAGCACATAGATGCTTCCCGCAAGAGAAAAAACCAAAGGCTCATGCTTGTGGCTATTCAGATTAGGGCCACGCTTCCATTTATAAGATCCAGTAGACAGTCGTTCTTCCACATTGAACTTGAAGACATGGACGGGAGCAGACAACCCTCCATCGACATAGTCACAGCCGGCGCCGTATATTTGGTCATAGTCAGGGTCACAGCTGCCGCCGAGTACATAGATCTCTGATCCAACCAGGGTGCAACCAAGCTTCATAGAGGCGATTTCATCGAGGCCGTAACTGTCAGACACGAAATCAGTAACGTGGTAGACTGATTGATTGTTTGGATTGGCCAAGAAGATCCTCAATAACTTCCGTCCCCTAAAAGCGAAGCACACAACTCCATCATCCTCGCACATCTTTTTTCCAGGCATCCCTTGATAAGGATTCTACCGATGAATTGCTCAGTGCCGGCGCTTCTGAATCTAGAGACGGAGACTCCATCTTTGCAAAACCCTAATTAACCTAATTCGATGTTGTTCAACAAACCAACCCTAGCCGACCTAATTCTGTTGCTCTTTGTTATGTTAGTATATACTATAGTCTATATAATATATATAGGCTGATTTGACATTGCATTTGGAGATAAAAAAGTTGCTTTTGAACCCAGACGTAATACCAAATAAATCCTGTTTGTGTTAAAAGCTGATTTTGAATACAAAAGATTTTTTTTTTTTGTTTTGAGGAAATAGAACGCAAAAGTCAAGTCAACCCAAGAAGTTAATCCTTAGGTACTTTTGGCCTAGTTTGGCATTGCGTTTGAAGATAAAAAAGCTGCAATGCCAAATAAATCTTTGTTTGTGTAAAAGCTCATTTTGACCGCAAAAGCCAAACCAACATGAAAAGCTAATTCTTAGGTGTTTTTGCGTTTCAAAAGTGGTTTTGGATATAAAATGACTTAAATCTCCTAATTATTTATTTCTTTCCTTTTTAACTAATATATCCATTTTAGACATTTTATCATTCTACCACATTTTCTAACAGCAATACCAAACATTATATATATTTTTAAACTGTAATTTCAAAAAGCACTTCTTTAAATAAGTTTTTTCAAACTTCAACTTCAATGTCAAACTAAGCCTTTGCGTTTCATTATTTTTCTCATTCCTTTTTAACTAGCATATCCTTTTTAGACATTTTATCCTTCAACCCAATTTTTCACAGCAATACCAAACATTATTTAAATTTTTCTACCGTAATTTAAAAAAGCACTTCTCAAAAACACTTTTTTCAAACCAAATTTTTTCGAATTGCAACCACAATGTCAAACTAATCCTTAGAAAATTAACACAAAAATAAGGAAACCTTCTCCTATGCCTTGCGTTCATCAAAGTGGCATGCAACTGAAATTTAACACAGAAGATACCATTAATACTTGCAAGCTTTACATGATATTGCTAAATGGTGCAAGGATTTCCCCTCTCTCGGCATTTGGTTACAAGTTGAGGAAAAGAGCGTAATTAAATTAATTAAAGAAAAAAGTTTTGCTTTCGAGGGTAAATTATCCATTACAGTCAACAATTAGTTAAGAGATCATGAGGACACTATTCTTTTGATTAATTTAGAGAATCCTTGCTTGAGGAAAGAAACATGGGCATGTCAACCCAGATCCACACACACACAGATAGATATATATATATATATATATATATATATATACTGAACATCATGGGGTTACCATGCCACATTATATTCACTTAATTTAAAGATTTGGGTTGGTCTCAAAATATTGCAGCAAATATTTTACAAACTTTTAAGCTCAAATTGAATATTTGCCCCATAGCATATCCCATTACAAGTGTATTATAACATGGAGAATTGGAAGGGGAGTAGCTAGATTACAATTTAGCGCAGACAATAGCATAAGCCTCGAGAGTCGAGATATGGCTCCTCTACCGGCGCAAGATGATCAATATACTCCATCTTCAAGTTTTCAATCTTGTATCGGCAATGAGGAGCACGACGTCGTTTTCTTTATCAAAATTCCCAAACCCAACATAATATTTCCAAGGCCTATGATCAGGCCTTTTCTTCTTCTGACTTGCACATGATGAAAGGAGGTGGCTATATTCATCCTCTGACATCGGATGTGCATATAATGAAAGGAGACACAGCTTATTATTCCCCAAAGGGATAATATGCCAGCAATTGGGATATGCCTCTCTCCTTCGGTCGACCCCGACCCCTGGTAATTCTGGGTGTGTCAGTGACACAACCTCCATCAAACCCAGAGGTGCTAATATAGCGGTTTCAACCTCAACATCACGACCATTAATAACAAACGACTTGCCAGCCTGGATTAAATCAAACTCCTCCAGAGGGAAGTTCTCGTATTCACGGTTAACTCTCGTAGGATGATCCCAAGAATCGGATTCGGCATTAAAAGTATACAAAATTCACCCCAACCGGAATCTCTCACAAAGATGAGGATCCGTTTACCATCTTCATATACAAAGGACCCAAGGAATCTGGTTTCACGTGCGGTCAACGTGTCCGGAACTCCTTGCATCACTTGCCATTGGTCCGATCCCGATTTCAGGGCCTCAAAAGGGTGACAACAGTCTGAAGAACCAAGAGAAAGGACATAGATGTTACCGGAAAGAGAAAAAACCAATGGCTCATGCTTGTGACTATTCAGATCAGGGCCACGTGTCCAACTCCTTCTAGGAGAAGGACTTTAATTAATTATGAACCAATGAAATTTAATTAAGAAAAATAAAAATAAATAACTCTCATAAACTAAATTCTGGTCCAGTGGACCGAAAATCCAAGTCTTTGTTGCGTTGATTGAGGCCTGGTTGTTCAATTGGGCCGAAATTGTTTTGATCCGAGAATGTTTGAGCTTGATTTGATTTTGTTCACTTTAAAGATTTGGTCTCAAATTGACTAAATTTAGAAACTTTTAAGCTCATATTGAATATACTAGATCTATGACACTCACTTTGTGAGTATAGAAATAAAAAGGTACTCCCTCCGTCCCATATTATTTGTCCATTTTTTCCATAAAATTTTGTCCCAAATTATCTGTCCCTTAACCACTTTTAAGATAAAATTTTCTGATTAACCCCTATTTAATTTTTCTCATAAATATAATACTGTGATAATGGGAGAGATTTCACCATGGGAGAGAGAAAGGGGTAATATGGGTAGAATGGGTATAAAGTCTATAGAATTTAACAAATTGATTGATTTTCTTAATATATGAGAAAAAAGGAAATGAGACAGATAATATGAGACTGAGAGAGTAGTTTATAATAGTTTTCTTTTTTGGCACATTTAAATTGGTAGTTTTTTTAAATGACATAAATAAAAATTAATTATTATATATATCATTGGTGGTTTATTTTCAAATGGATAGATTTTAATTTTTTTAAAAACTGAGTTTGTATCCGAGTCAACTCGTGATACAAACTCACGACTTCACATTATAATTAGTAAGTATATAGATATTTTCCCCCCTTGCAAATATTCCATGTAATAATATTATATCGTAATAGGTACTATGCTAATATATATATATATATATATATATATATATATGTATTTTGGACTCCTTTTGGGGAGTTAATATGCCAAGATTTAAATTGCAAAATCATTTTTCATTTTTTCATTAGTAACCATTACTCTTGGCCTCTTAATGTTATTAAATGTCGACTATTAAATTTTATTGTTAGTGACCATTACTTTTCCCTTTTATTATTGTTATTAAAATTGAAATAGCTGTTATTGAAATTTAAAATTTGAGAGTTACAAAACCATTAATATTAATTTGG
>AWWV01015042.1:0-49838 GCA_001974805.1 Corchorus capsularis
AGGGAATATGTATTAATATTTTATATTTAATTAATTATGAAATAGGGTATGTGTCAACTTCTTATCCCGCTTATGGAGTTCAAAATTTACCATAACAGTATATTATATAATAATCCTATAAAAAAGATTATGCAATACACTGTCAGTGGAGTTTAGCAGACTGCACGTGCATGGTTTAAGGGTTGACATGTATCCCCTTAGGGAATATATATTAATATTAAATATTTAATTAATCATGAAATGGGGTATGTGTCAACTTCTTAACCCGCTTATGAAGTCCAAAATTTACATTGACAGTGTATTGTATAATAATTTTTATTATAAAGCTTACAATGTTATTGTGATAGGAAAATTATATCATCCATTGTCAGTAAAGTTTAACAAATTTTAATGCGGGGTTAAATGGTTGACATGTACCTTTTTAGAGTATATTTTCAATATTCAATATATTATTAATTAAGTAATAAAGTGTATGTGTTAGTTTTTTCAACAAATTACATGGGTTAAGATTACTAAAAGTTTTAACATAGTCTACATAAAATAAATATTTAGGAATATTTTTCAACAAATTACTAAAAGTTTTAACATAGTATGGGTAAAATAAAGATTTAATAATACTTTTTCGTTTAATTTTGCAACGTAACTAAACTTTCATTACAAAATAATATTCATTCCTTATCAAGTTTGCTGCTAACTAAAATTCAAATATTGTGTAACTAATGAATTATTCATAAATAAATTATAATTTTAAACATTTACTTTAAAATTTTAACTAATCCCAGTGCAGCGCACGGGTTCTTACCTAGTACCATTTATAACAAATGACTTGGGCTGGACCTGGAATAAATCAAAGCCCCGGGGAGGGAAGCTTTTGTACCGAGGAGTAGGAGAGTCATGGTTAACTCTGGTAGCAGCGCCCCAAGAATTGGATTCCGCCGAATATGTGAACAAATATTTATTCCGTCGTTTATCTTCTTTAGCGACCACAAAAATCAGGAGCCGCTTACCATCTTCATAAACAAAGGACCCCTGGAAGCTGGTTGCATTACTGGTGAAAAGAGCTGGAACATTTTCCGGCACTTGCCATTTGTCGCCTCCTTCCTTCAGGACCTCAAAAGGAGCATCACAGCAATAGTAACCAACACAAAGCACACAAATGGTACCCGCAAGAGAAAAAACCAAAGGCGCATGCTTGTGGCCATTCAGATCAGGGCCACGCTTCCATTCGTAACCTCCGGTAGGCAGTGGTTTTGCCAGATCGCAACAGTGGACATCGATGGATGGCTTCCCACCGTCGACGTCGAGGCAGTTAAACGTCTTGTAATCGTAGCCGCGGAGCACGTAGATCTTGGATCCCACCAGGGCGCAGCCGAGCGTACACACAGTGGAGAGTGGAAGTGGATGGGGGCTGAATTCGAAATCGACCACGTGGCAGACCGATAGATCATTTGGATTGGCGAAGAAGATCTTGAATGTCTTCAATCCTTTATAAGCGAAGCACACTGCACCATCCTTGCGCCACTTTTCCCACCCATCGCTTCCCAACGATTCTACCAAAAGATTCCCCTCTTCCGACGGTTTTTCACGATCTTTAGTTATATCCTATTTCGTTCTTGAATGCTTCTGTGTTTTTTTTTTTTTTTCTTTTTTTCAAAGGCAAGACCAGTTCACAAACTTTGAAGCAGGACGGTATCAAAGAAAAGTAGAATTAATTGAGGTGTTGTTTGTTTCTAGTACTAGGCAAACAAATCCGGAATCCCCCTTTATATAGTACTAGGCAATTGCTAAACTATATATTTCCAACTCCTAGGACAAGGACTCATTATTTTATTTTTTTGACCAAATTAGTATACTCTTTAATAGCTAGGAAATTTGTTATGACTCATCAGTTGGCTAACATTCTAGCTAGCTGATATGAGTTCTGGCATTATTGTTATTTCTAAATTTCAATGATTCTAAAACCATTTAATTAAAATTTTGAAGTCTACTTACTAGAAGCACTCACAGGTTTATCTAACAGTGGCCAAAGAAATGGTTTCCTTGACATCTTTAGTATTAAGAATATTAATAACAACTCTGATCAAGAATGAACCTGAGGTGTTACGTCTGTTTTTCTTTATAATTAGTTACTAGGAAATTAGATACTTTCCGGTATATAGTGAACAGAAGGTGATATACTTAAGGAAGACATTGATGAACTTAATGGCACTTCTCAAGCTTATACTAGTGGATTTTCAGCGTAAGTTTGCTCATTTTCTTTGTTAATTTGTATATGATAAAACAGAGCAAAGTTCCAATAGTGTATGCTCATTGTTTGCTATGATTTTTTTTTTGTCTTTTTATTTTAAGTTTAGTGAATTGGTGGTATAGATAGACTAGATCTCATTCACGGTTTTGGGTGTAAATTTTTTTAATTTTGATTTCTTTATTTTTTTTAGAGAATTTTGTTTACAATGGGTAAGAAAATACACAATTAAATCTATTATTACAGTAACAGGGAATTTTATCAAACAATACACTAGGCATCTAAAAATCCTAGATAACCCATCATTACACTTATCAATTCTTTAATTAGTGCGAGGTGCAGACAATATCAAAAGGCAGGAGATATAGCTCCTTGTGCACCGCAAGATCAATATACTTGATGTCCAAGTTTTCAATCTTGTATTGGTAGTTAGGCTTTGGTGGAGAAGGTGGTTTTTTAAGCTTTAGCTTTGACCGGCCGGAAAGGATCTTTCCAACCCCAAGACGACCAATAGACTTGACATGACGTCGTCGTTTTGTTTGCCTTTGCCTTGGTTTTGAGAGGCGGAATGCCTCAGATATCGAACGTTCATCAATGGAAGCCAAAGGAGATATTGATGAATTGCGTTGATCAACCAAAGCAAAAGTGCCAAACCGCACATAATATTTCCAATTCCTTCTCGACTCAATGTCATCATATACACTATCGGAGGGCTGATGTGCATATAAGGAGAGGAGACAGAACTTTTGATTCCCCAAAGGGAGAATATGAAAGTTATAAGGATTTACCTCTCCCCTTTGGGAATGTCGGTGTCTCATCAGTGGGCGTGTGAGGGGCACAACCTCCATCAAACCCAGAGGTGCTAGGACAGCGGCTTCAGTAGCAAAATTAATGCCATTGATAACAAATGACTTGCCCTGGGCCTGGAACAAATCAAAGCCCCGAAGAGGGAAGCTTTTATATCCAGAGACAGAGTCAACTAATCTCTTAGCAGGGCCCCAAGAATTGGTTTCCGCATGATATGTTAACAAATATTGACCGTGTTTTCCATCTTCCTCAACTAGTACAAGAATGAGGAGCCGCTTGCCATCTTCATAGACGAAGGACCCCCGGAAGCTGGTATCATATCTGGTAAAAATGTCCGGGACATGTTTCGGCACTTCCCATTTGTCCTTTTTCAGGACCTCAAAAGGAGCACAACAACCGTGACCAACAGAAAGCACACAGATGGTACCGGAAAGAGTAAAAACCAAAGGCTCATGCTTGTGGCTATTCAAATCAGGGCCACGTGTCCATTCATAACCTCCGGTCGGCAGTTGAGGATTTGCCAGATCGCAAAAGTGGACATCGACGGATGGCTTCCCACCGTCGACGTCGAGGCAGTTAAACGTCTTGTAATCGTAGCCGCGGAGCACGTAGATCTTGGATCCCACCAGGGCGCAACCCAGCGTACAGACAGTGGAGCTTGGAAGTGGATGGCGGCTGAACTCGAAATCGACAACGTGGTAAACGGATAGATCGTTTGGATTGGCGAAGAAGATCTTGAATGTTTTCAATCCTTTGTAAGCGAAGCACACTGCACTATCCTTGCCCCACTTTTCCCACCCATCGCCTGGAAACGATTCTACCAATAAATTCCCCTCTTCCATCGACGCTTCTTCACTCGGCGGCGACATCTTTGCAAACACTAATTATCACAAGCTTTGAAACAGGACACTACAGTATCAAAGAAAACTACAATTGATGTGTTGTTGTGTTGTTTTACAATTGAGATGAGATAATAAAACAAATCCCACTTTACCTTTATATATATACTAGTAACCCCGGCCCGCGAAGCGCGGGAGTTTTTATTTTTTTGAAGAATATTATATGTTATGTTTGAATTCTCGATTAGTTTGACGTTTTCATCTTTATTTGAGTATTTGAATCAATTTGTAGTCTTGTTGTCTGCAACGTATATATATATTTTTTTTATACATCTCATTTTTTCTTTTTGAGATAGAGAAGTAAATTATGCAATTTTTGTTTAATTGAAAGGCCTAGAAATGTGATCAGTGTATAAATTCATTGGGCATTATATTTAGTAACAAAATCATATCAATATATATTAAGATATATATATATATATATATAACATCAATTGCAAATATAAAAACTATTTACATCAATGAAAATAACAACTTTATCATTTATTTTTGACAAACTAATTCAAATGTTTAAATAAAAACAATCTTTGCCGAAGGGAAAAAGCAATGGATATTGCATTGACATATAAAGTAGGTGCAGATCATTTATTCTTTTTAATCCATCCTTTCTACGCTCAAAATAACATCCCTTCCATCACAAATGTATCCAATGTCATTTGGAATTAGAGTTGCAATTTCGGATGAAGTTGGAGGAGCATATACATTCGATGAATTATCTCTTGCAGCTGATAGTGTCAAAGTAAACTTCCTCTTGAGGGTTTTGGTGTACCACGTCCTTCGCATAACGAAAAGAACGAACAATTTCATTATATGAGTAACATTGCAGTTAACCATTGACATTTGAATCTTGTTGATTAAAAATACCTGATCTGTAATTCAACTCTTCATCACAAAGAACAAATCAAATGATAGTGCTGCTTGCATATTTGAAATGTATATGGCCCTAGACCACGATTGACTAAACTATCCACTTTAAAAACCATTGAAGTAAATTGAAAGAGCGAATTGTAATTGCGAATGAGATCTCTAAACTGAATTCCCCTTTGACTATTCCTGTCATCTAAAAGTTGTCTCAAAAAATCTGGAGCAGGTCTAGGATTAGGAAGTTTCACCATTCCTTGCCTATAAGAAAGACTGAATAAAGGTCTAGAGGAATTTTTTTATATGTTGATTCTTTCTTCATACCACATAAAAGCATGACATAAAGGACATTGATGTGTTGGTCCACCAAAAATTTGACTATTCAAAACATGTCCCTAAAAAAAACTAAAAATTTCAATAAGCATTAAAACAATACTTCAAAACTTAAATCAAATCTGAAAATAACAAAAAACTTACGCAGACGAATTCTTTCTTGTTCAATTTGAACAGTTGGAATCAACACTGCAATTGAAATAAAAAATCATAAGAAAAATATTAAACCTAATGTCTGCACCAAGTTTTTTGCTTGTAATAAGTTATTTGTACAATTAGCACTTAAGAGGCAAAAATTGTTTTAAGCAATATAAATTTAAATGAAGTCTGATCATCTAAGACAATTGTTCTTAATACATGAATGAATATATATTAAGGCTATTTAGTGATAAACTGGAGAAATTTAGCATTACAAAGTTGTAGTAATTTTTCACGTGAAACATGATTTATATATTTATTTAAATCTTTTTTATGCAAATATTTTTTCTATAGTAATCCCAGTCAATGAGCTAAGGTTCCTACTCAAGAGTAAATTAAATTTCTACCAAAGTAGAAAAGTTATAAGTAAATACTATCAAACATCAAATCACCACTATCAAACTCATACTTTCATGATACAAAAACAAAACTCTACTTGACTCGTTTTTCCTAATTTATTAGTACAATGAAACCTTGGCTTTAGTTCAAAAACTTTAACTTGCAAAGCAGCTAAATCTAGCCCCTATTTCAGTCAGTTCTTTATATTATTCACATTTACCTGTAATGTTATTTTGAAATTAAGTTCTTTTAATATTCTAAATCAAATATGCAGCTCAATTCCTACACCACTTGTACTTAAAAATGATTAAACTATATAACTGTAGGGGAAAAAGATGAGGGAAAGACTAATAAAGTTATTAAACTAATATTTCGTTGCTTTTGAAGGATTTCATGTTAAATACATAATTTTCAGTAATAAGCTTATGACTTAGTACAGCAACACACACAGGTAGAAAATCAATAATAATAAGAAAAATTGTAGCAAGAAGACTAATAAGGAAAAACAAAACTACATCAAACTGAATATACTCACTCAAGTCAGATTGAAGTCTTTCTTCTTCACTTTCCAAAATTAAAATAACTTCCACATTTAAATCGGATTGAAGGGAACTCTCCAAAGCTGAAAGATTTCCAAGTTGGATAATAATATTAGTAAAAGAGCAATTGAATTATATAATTCTTGAAAGATAAAAGTCAACATTTGCACAAAAATGAAACCTGAATAGAATAAGAAACTTACAATTCTGAACTGTTTGTTGCTCATTCAACAAACTTAAAAAGCCTGCAATAAATCAAATCATAGTAACATTTAACATCAAACAAACAAAACAAAAAAAATATTTGAAAAGAAGAGAGATACAATAGCAAGGAAATTAAACATACTTGAACTTTGAGATGTTAGATGATTTTGATGATGCAGAACAACATCAGCTTCACCCAGAATGAGAAACAAAGTGTTAGCAAAAATGTCATATACAAAAAAGAAAAATGAAAATCACTTTGAAATTTGCAAAACTTTTACCTGTAGAATTTTCTCCAATCATGTTGGAAGAGTTTCCGTCAATTCTGTTCCTAACAATACCATCAAATCTATTCTGAATGTTGTTTAAAATATCAGAACATATTACACTTGAAGTTGTAGTTGAAACACCGATACCATCAAGACCAACCACTGTTCTTGAGAAAAATCACATTCCCTCAGTGAACTTGAAAATCAGTTGAACTGTTATCAGTTTCCATTGATGGAATGCTAAGATCACTATCATTTCTACTGCAAACTGACCATCATCTACTGCACTTGACATCGAAAGAGAAGCACTGATATCTATATCACTTGAACCCATTGTAATATCACCATGAGAACCATCAATACTGAAATCAGGCCTACTCGCTAAATTCAAATTTCTTTGGTTTCTATTATTTCTTCTCCTATTAGAAACACTATTTCTATTCAAACATTGTTTCTATTGAAAGGGTAACCTCTTCATTTTTATTAATGATTATCATTGAAAATAAATGGATTCGAAATCAGGAAAACAAAATTCACTCTCAATAAAAGTGGAAGATAAAGTTAAAACAACTAATTTATGAAACAAACAATGAACAAAAACAATCAAACGACAGAAAAACTGAAATCGAAAACAAAACAATAACAACAACAAAAAGATGAAAGAAGTAAGAGTTAATCACCTATCACCTCCTTATTTCTACCACAATTCCAATTCCATCAGTCCCCTTTTTTTATTCAATCAAATTGTTTCTGCTACAGTACAAATGATTAAACCCAAATGAAAACACCCAAAAGATTAATCATCTGTTGAAAACACCCAACAAATTAATCAATACCCAAATGATTAAAACTTCAAATGCATCTACATCTTCAAACCGTTAAAAGCTGCTACAACGAATAAATAATTGCAAAACTTTCAAAATCTGACCTTAAACAAATCGACGAAATCAAAGGTTTTGTCTTTCACCATCTCTCCATATCAGCTTTCTTCAAGACGCACGGCGGATGGAGGTAAGATGCAACCTTGAGCTGTTGGGCAGCAAACAAAAGCTGCATTTTTCTCTGAAGGAAACAAAACGGAAGGCAAAAAGATTTATTTTATAACTGAGGAGGGAAAGGGCAACCATTGAAGAGGCGCTCTGCCCTCTCTTTCTTTGTAATTCAATGGGGAAGAGGAGAAGATAAATACCAAGCCCCAAGTAGATAAACATGGAAACCCAAAAGTCAAATTTAATTTTTTATTATCCTGAAAGATCAACTTCTGATTACTTCATTGCATACATTGAACGTTGATTAATTAGTCAAGAATAATTAGTAAGATTAATTAATTTTACAGTGAAAAAAGAAAACTGAAAATGTTGTAAATCTTCAGGTGGGACCCACATTTGGAATTAACACTAAAGGCACAAATGATTGTCACATGTCACGTAAGGAGAGCACATGTATATTCCATTACTTGTAGGTAAGATATATATATATATATATATATATATATAAAAAGCTAAACTCTATATTTCCAACTCCTTTTAGGAGAAGGACTCGTTAATTATGAACCAATGAAAATTAAGAATAATAAAAATAAAAAAATTACTCGCATCCTAATTAAACTAGGACATAGATATTTCCTTCCGATATCACGATAGTCTGAAGGCATTAATACTTGCAAGTCGCAAACGGAGCTACTTGAAAATGGAGCTACTGATCAATCAAAGAAGTGATCCAATCAGGACACCAAGAACACATTATTAACTCGTCTGCAACGATTGACCCTTCCAAATATAGCATGTAATATATCATAATACTATGCTACCCTAACATAGCATCCTAATTAAACTAGGACATAGATATTTCCTTCCGATATCACGATAGTCTGAAGGCATTAATACTTGCAAGTTGCAAAAGGAGCTACTTGAAAATGGAGCTACTGATCAATCAAAGAAGTGATCCAATCAGGACACCAAGAACACATTATTAACTCGTCTGCAACGATTGACCCTTCCAAATATAGCATGTAATATATCATAATACTATGCTACTATAACATAGCATACCATTACAATTACAAAATATCTATACTATATATAAAAGTACGAATAAGGGGAAACTTTATATTTTCCGATTATACCCTTATTTTTAAAACATATTTCTAATTGTACCCTTTTTTAAAAATTATATTTCTAAATTGTCATTACTAAATAATATTTTAATTATTCCATTATTTTTTTAATCATTAATTATTCCATTATTAATTATTATTAGATTATATAATACGTATATTAAATTATATAAGAAAATCAATACATATAAAATTAAAAGAATTAGAATAGAAAAATTAGAAAGAAAATAAAAAAGAGAGTCGTCGACCCTCTGTTCTCTTCTCTCCAGTCTCCTCTATGGCTTTATCCTTTGCTCTTGTTTCTTATTTTTAGTTTTTACTTCTATTTCTCATTTATTTCAACTCAATCTATGGGGTTTTTACATGGGATAAGTTCTAAGTAACAAAAATATATAAATTGATAAATGAATATGAAGATTGGAGAAGAAATTAATTTTTACTAAAAGGAAGAACCAGTAATATGAAAATAACATACACTTCTTTACCCAAATTCTTATCTTCTTTATTTAATTTATTTATACGAAGATGTTGTCATCTTAATTTCTTTTTTTTTAGCAAATGTTGCTGAGATTCATAATTTTGTTACCTATTGTGCAAATAATTTAGTATTCTCTAAATTTCTAATTAATTAAATATTTAATTTCAATTTTTAAATGTTAATAAAAAGATTAAACTAACACAAACATGTACAATACTATTGTTAGTGAAGCGAGGTAATAAGAATTTCATAGTGTGGTTAACAAAATTTCATTAGGAGCCGGAGGTTACTAATATCAATATATCATATGGAGGATATCAACATCTCATAGTGTTGGTTATCAAAATTCCATATTAAGATCTTCAAAATTTCTTAGGGAGGTTAACAAAATTTAATAATATGCTTGAAAAAAATTTGTAAAAAGATTTTCAAAATTGCATAGTATCGTTATTGAAATTTTATAGGAAGGTTATCAAAATTTCATAATGGGATCATAAAAAATAGGGTAATGATCATAATTTAATAGAGAGGTTATCATAATTTCATATGAATATTTTATTTAAACATATTGCGCCACGTGCAAGGCACGTAGAAGTTAAAACTAGTATATAATATATGTATATATAGACACTATTAGACTGAAGAAGGCCATATGCTATAATTAAGTGCATTAGCAAGTTTCAACTGTTTCTAATTAACCTCTAACCAAAAATAAACTAATAATGTAAGCCAAATAGATATCGAAAGTAGCACCATATTGAGATATATTACTTAAAGATAGAACTTAACTCACTCTTCTGCTTTCATAATTAGCAATTAAGAAACGATTGACCCTCTGCAATAAGAGCAGAAGTATATAAATTAGAAATAGAGAGAAAAACTAGTTATAACATATGGACAAAAGCAAATTCTTTATAACTGGAGCAGGAGGAGTAGAATATTACACTTGACTGTAGACAATTTCATAAGGTCAGAGAAATAGGTCCCATCGGGCGCAATATCAATAAACTTGAAATCCAAGTTTTCAAAGTCGTATTGATATGGCTCTGATAATGCAGAAATTTATTGATCAGGTTGAGGTTCAACCAAATCAAAAGTGCCAAATCGTACAAAACTATTAAAATACTCCCTGAAACCCATTTTATCAAATCTACACCAATATAATGAAAGGAGACACAACTTTTTATTACCCCTTAAAAGGGAAAAGATGCCAGCTACAAGGAATCACATCTCCTCTGTCGAATGGATCCTCCAAGTTTTCCATTAGGGGCTCAATCCCCATCAAACCCAGAGGTTTTTAATTTGTATAGCTTCTTTAACAAGAACGATCTACTAGAAGAATAAGGATTTTCTTACCATCTTCAAAAACAGAGGATCCATACAATCTAGTATTTTCATGGGTGAAAATTCCCGGAACCCTCAGCGATTCCCATTTATGGGCTCCTTTCTTTAGGACCTCAAAAGGTTGCCAAGACTTGTTGTGATGAAGAGTAGAAAGCACATAGATGTTTCCCGCGAGAGAAAAAACCCAAGGCTTATACTTGTGGGTATTCAGATTATAAGGGCCACGCTTCCATTCATAATAATTAGATCCAGTACGACGCCGTTTATTTGTCACATTGAAATAGTGGGCATCGAAAGGAGTAGATTAATGATTAAATCTATTCAAGATATATAAGTTACTTATATAGAAGGAAACCCACAACATAGTCAAGCTACTTTTACATTCCATCCAGTAATGAACATGATAAACTTAAAATAAACGAGTCCTCAACAGCAGATTGAAATTAATATCCATAAATAAATTAATTAAGCTAACTATACTAATAAACTAAAACTAAGCTTATACTCCCTCCATTCTAAAATAATTGTCGTTTTTTGGATAAATGTAGTCCTAAATAAGACCACATTCATCCAAAAAACGACAGTTACTCGAACCCCTTAACGATCCAACAAAAGTATATATGCCTGCATCTGCATGCTATTCCAACCTCCAACAATACGGGATGTCCTCAATTCACAACAGCCCGCCCATGTCTAAACAAAAAAAAAACAAGGGATTAATAATTAGTTCAGTCTCAGCAATTAAATGTAATGGTCATTAAGTACTGTTGTTTACTACTACTTAGACAACAAGAAGTGGCAGTGCGATGGGTATATATATATTTACAATAATGAGCACATAACCTACATTGATGAATTAAAAATGGAGCTACTCAAACTAAAATGTCCAATCAGAACACCAAAGATATAATATAGCTTATAGCTTGAACAAGGCATTATTAACTTATCTGCAACGATAGACCCTTGCAAATATAGAGCATGTAATAGATATCATAAAACTATGGTACTATGACATAGCATACCATTACAATTACAAAATATAATATATATGTATATATATAGACACTATTAATTAGAATGATATAAGTGCTTTAGCAAGTTCCAACAGTTTCTAATTCACCTCTATCCAAAAATAAACTAATAATAATGCAAGCCAATTAGAGATTGAAAGTAGCACCATTGAGATATTACTAAGAGAAAACTCACTCTTTCTGTTCAATGAAGTTCTGGCAAGACCCTCTGCAATAAGAGCAAGTGTATTATTAGATATAAAGAGAAGAATTAGTTATAACATATGGAGAAAAGCAAATTGTTTATAAGTGGAGAAGGGGGAGTAGATTACGCTCTAAAGCAGACAATTTCATAAGGCGAGAGATATGACTTTTGTACTGGTAAATCAATATACTTGATATTCAAGTTTCGAATCTTGTACTGGTACTCCTTGCCATCCAAGTTGGTCCGTCGTCGTTTTCTTCTTCTTCGCTTTGACTGGCCGGATGCATGATCAGATGAATTAATATTACGTTCATCAACCAAATCAAAAGTGCCAAATCGTACATAACCTTTCTTCGAACCATATCCATATAATGAAAGGAGACAGAACCTTTTATTCCCCAAAGGGAGAATATGCCAGATATCAGCATATACCTCATCTCCCCTGTGCAAAATTTTCTTTTCTTCCGTCTGTGGCTGTGGGTCTGTCAGGGTCACAACCTTCATCATACCCAGAGGGTGGAGTATAGCGCTTTCAACAACAAAATCACCACCATTAATAACAAATGACTTGGCCTTGAACAAATCAAAGTGCTTAGAGGGAAGCCTTTTTTACATCTACATCCAGCGTCAATAATCTTAGCAGGGCCCCAAGAATCGGTTTTGGCATCAAAAGTAAACAAGAATACATTCGTTGCTTCATCCATTACTAAAATGAGGATCCCATTACCATCTTCATAGACAAAGGACCCAACGAAACTGGTTTCTACTTGGGTAAACTCGTCCGGAACGTCCAGCGTTTCCCATTTTTCCGATCCTAATCCTAATTTGAGGACCTCAAAAGAGTCACAACAGTGAAAAGCAACACCAAGAGAAAGGACATAGATGTTACCCGCAAGAGAAAAAACCAAAGGGTTATGCTTGTGACTATTCAGATTAGGGCCAACCTCCCATTTATTATAAGAAGCTCCTCCACCATTTGCCACATCCAAATAGTGGACCTCGAGGGATGATTTCTTATCGAAGATGCAGGGCCGTCTCATCATCTCTTCCCCTTCGTAGCCGCTGAGTACTTAGATCTTGGATCCAACCAGGGTGCAACTCAGCGTATAACTAGCCAAGTCTGTATTTGCATCGCAGCTCAATCTGAAATCAACAACGTGGTAGACCGATAGATCAATTGGATTGGCGAAGAAGATGTGCAACGTTTTCGATCCGTTATAAGCGAAGCACACAACACCATCCTTCTTGCACCACTTCTTCCAGGCATTGCTTGGTAAGCGTTTCACGGATGCATTCCCCACTTCCAGAGACTGCGCCATCTTTAATTGCAAAACCCTATAATTTTTTTTAGATCAAGCAAAACCCTATAATTAACCTAATAATAATTCGATATATAGGCAACCTAAACTCTATTTGATATTTCCAATAGGAGGACTCTCACTCTATTTATTTATGGATATTTCAACACGATGTTTTGGCCTTTTGGGCCAAGACTGTGATCTGCGAAACAAGTAAACAAAATATAAAGAAAAAGATTTAAAAAGAATAAAAAAAACTTCCCTCATTATCTCTAGAATTATTTTTGATTGAGCAATATGCCAATGTGTTTCATTTTTTTTTTGGTGAATAATGTGCTTCATTTTTTACTACTAGAAATCTACCCTTTCTGCGACATACAAAATAAGTCGAAGGGCAAAAAATGTCGTATATGGTTATCTGCGACGAATTATGCATGTCACAACACATATAGCACTTGAGCGTGTCGCTCATGCTCAACTACATGTTCATTGCGAGTGACTTTTTTGAGTCACAGTTGACATTCAAGGCATCACAAATAATGGGTTGGCCACGACGAATCCGCTCGTTGCAAGTCGTTGCATTTGACTTGCCCATCCGTCGCAATTGGTTTTATATAATATGGTGTTCTATATAATATGGTGTTCGTCGCAATGTTTGTCGTATTGTTAGTCGCAATAAATAATTTCATAAGAATATTTATTCATGCATAATTCTTTAATAGAATCCATAATATACCATGCATTTCAAATATATAATAGTTGTTACAATATTACAAATAATAGTCATACATAAACAATAAATCTAATTCATAAACATCATCATAGTCTCTATTTCATATACAAGTTGGAAGGAACGTTGGTCTTAGTTTCTGTAAAGATCAAAATAACAAAAGTTCAAATATACTTTTGTATTAACAAAAGTGCTTCAGTGTTAATACATTAAAAAAAGCTGAGGTTATAGAAGGAAACCCACAGCATAGTCAAGCCACTTTTAGGAAATGGATCATGCAGAATGAACATGATAAACTTATAGCGAGTCTTCAACAGCAGATTGAAATATCCATAAATAAATTAATTAAGCTAACAATACTAATAAGCAAAAACTAAGCTTATACTACTAAACAAGAGGTGAACACCATTTGAAGAGTACTAGCTAGGAACCATTTACGCTCGAACCCCTTAACGAAACCAACAAAAGTACGTATATGCCTACATGCTATTCCAACCTCCAATACGGGATGTCCTCAATTCACAAGAGCCCGCCCATGTCTAAACAAAAAACAAGGATTAGTTCAGTCTCAGCAATTAGCTATATATATAAGGAAATTACAGGCATTACTTAATAATGATCATTAACAGTTGTTTACTACTACTTAGACAACAAAAAGTGCGATGAGTATTTACATTACAAAGAGAATTAACTCACTCTTTCTGTTCAATGAAGTTCTGGCTAGACCCTCTGCAATAAGAGGAAGTGTATTATTAGATATAAAGAGAAGAATTAGTTATAACATGGAGAAAATAAAGCAAATTGTTTATAACTGGAGAATCAGGGGGAGTAGATTACGCTTTACTAAAGCAAACAATATCATAAGGCCAGAGATATGAGTACTCTTGTACTGGTAAATCAATATACTTCAAATTCAAGTTTCCAATCTTGTACTTATACTCCTTGCCATCATCCAAGTTGGAACGTCGTCGATTTCTTCTTCGCTTTGACCGGCCAGATGCATGTTCAGATGAATTATCACGTTCATCAACCAAATCAAAAGTGCCAAATCGTACATAACATTTCTTATTATATCCATATAATGAAAGGAGACAGAACCTTTTATTCCCCGAAGGGAGAATATTCCAGTTACCAGCATATACCTCTCCCCTTTGCAAACTTTTCTTTTTTTCGTCTGTGGCTGTGGGTCTGTCAGGGTCACGACCTTGAGCAAACCCAGAGGTCCTAGTATAGCGGTTTCAACATCAAAATCACGACCATTAATAATAAATGACTTGGCCTCCAACAAATCAAACTCCTCTAGAGGAAACCTAATTTTACTTCCATAACCAACTGTTATAGGAGGGTCCCAAGAATCGGTGTCGGCATTAAAAGTATACAACAATTCTTCCAGTGTACGAGTTAGTACAAAAATGAGGATCCGGTTACCATCTTCATAGACAAAGGACCCAAGGAAACTGGTTTCTACTTTGGTAAACTTGTCCGGAACATCTAGCGTTTCCCATTTGTCCGATCCTAACCCTAATTTGAGGACCTCAAAAGAGTCACAACAGTCAAAAGCAACAGCAAGAGAAAGGACATAGATGTAATTTAAACCCGCAAGAGAAAAAACCAAAGGCTTATGCTCGTGAGTATTCAGATTAGGGCCAACCTCCCATTGATTATAAGAAGCTCCTCCACCATTTGCGACATCGAAATAGTGGACCTCGAGGGATGATTTCTTATCGAAGATGCAGCGCCGGCTCATTATCTCTTCCACATCGTAGCCGCTGAGTACGTAGATCTTGGATCCAACCAGGGTGCAACCCAGCGTATACCTGGCCAAGTAGGGCGCATCGCAGCTCAATCTGAAATCAGTAACGTGGTACAACGATAGATCAATTGGATTGGCGAAGAAGATGTGCAAAGTTTTCGATCTTTTATAAGCGAAACACACAACACCATCCTTCTTGCACCACTTTTTCCAGGCATTGCTTGGTAAGCGTTTTACGGATGCATCCCCCAGTTCCAGAGACTGCGCCATCTTTAATTGCAAACCCTATAATAGGTTAACCTAATAATTCGATATAGGCAAATTACCTAAACTCTATAGTATTTGATATTTCCAATAGGACTCAGTATAACTATGAACCTATGAAAATTAATTAAGAAAAAAAATTCTCATCCTCTTTTTTTTTTTTTTTTTTTTTTTTGTTAAGATAAAAAAAACTCTTATCCTAATTGAATAAAATTCAAATAAAAGAAGAAGAGAGTCGGAAATAAAAACTATTTTCTGGTCCAATCCAAGTCTTTGCGTAGATGAATGCCTGGTTGTTCAAATGGACCCAAAATCGAATGGGCCGTTGACGATGTTTTGGGCCAAGACTGTGATTTGCGAAACAAGTAAACAAAATATAAAGAAAAAGATTTTTTGTTTTTTTTTTTTAAAAAAAAAGGGCTCCCACCATTATCTGTAGAATTATTTTTGATTGATAAGTGTATTTCATTTTTTATGCCATATTTTGTTTTTATGATTTTATTATTAATTAATATTATCTCACAGAATGACAGAAGCTTTGATTAATTGGGTTTAAAGGAAAATTTTGTATGATTCCTTTGCTGCCCTTTTTTCTGTATGTTCGGTTTAATTTACCCAGATTTTGCATAAAAGGAGGCCCAGTTGACGAAATGGGCCCAAAATCTGAAGACCATCTGGAATTTGGAATCCTTGAAGCCCGAAAGGTCATATTAGTATTAGTTCAAGAGTCAAGACCAACAAATTTTTCCTATTTTTTTTTTTTACTTAACCCTCGTTATAGTTATAGTTGTCAAGGATTTACATGGAAGGTAACATCCCATCATGAAGATGGGTTGTTAGAGTGACATATATATATGAAGGAGTTAGAAAACCATTCGTCTAGACTTTTGGATTCAGATTGGTGTCCGACATGTATATTGATTACTCGGTGCGCCTTGAACCAAGGCAGGGCCCGGTTCCTCTCCCAACGATAGTATAAGTGGTGAAGCTAAAAAAGCAAAATGTTTTTTCTACATCCTAATGTGCAACGGTACAAGTAGACTTTTTTTTTTCTGGTACATAAGACAGTGGAATAAAAGGGCTAAGACCTCACACACGGAGGTTCTGCAATATCCTGCTGCAACATGTGATCAATTCCGGTAGGAGGATCCAAGAAGATAGTAGTCCCCAACTGACTAGTCTGAGGTAAATTAGCCAAGAAATCTGCACAACGGTTGCCTTTCTTGAAAATATGACAGATTTCACGAACTCACCCTTCCGTAATTAAGCTCATCACATCATGAACTAAAACCGAATAGGGATGTCCCCAAGGGGACACCCCAATGGTTAAGAGCTTGGAACTTCTTGTGGGAGTCCCGAGTTCGAAACCTGGAATGGGCGGGGTGGGATTATGGGAAAGAAGAGAACTACATCCTATTGTATAGTCTATTTCAATATCAGATTAATGAATAGAAAAAAAAAACCAAATGAAACTCTAGAACACCAAACTTCATCAAATGAACTACCGTCGAGGCACCATTTAAGTTATTTAAAAGTATAAGTTAATGTAAATTGGTTAATTTAATTTAAGTTATTTAAAAGTATAAGCTAATTTTACATGTAATGAAAAATGTTTTTTAATATTGTGAAAAATATTATTGGTCATTTAAGTAAATTATCTTGGCAAAAAAAAATTAAGTAAATTATCCATATAATCATATGTAATTTTAATCATTTTTAACTAAAAGAATTTATATACATATATCTATATTCTATACAATACAATCCTACTAGGGGCAAAATTGAACTTGAATTTACTTATCTATGTAAATTTACAAAAGTAATTAAAGCTTCTGGAAACTTGGTCACCTAGTTCGGTCATTGAAACTTTTTTTTGGTAGGCAGTCATTGAAGCTTAAAAAACCATGTTTCGACTAAAAAAAGAAGAAACCTAAAAAACCATGTGACAAAAACGTACGTAAAATAGAAAGTTGACAAAATGGTTAAAGGACCCCGCCAGTTCCAACTAAATTTGCCAGCAAGCATTATTAGATACGTACGCGCCATTCAGCTAACAGTTAAGAACATCGCCGTCCAACAATATATATATTTTCCGAGCCCAAAAAACAAAAGCTTAATTTTTTTTTTATTAAATAGCCTCTTAAAAGAGAAACCAAGATTTGACAGTCGAATTTAATAAATTAGTGGAGAAGAAGAAGGAGTCGGTAAATGAGGGGTGGCAGCAGCATCTACTCATTTAAAGCTTTCAACTACAACTCCTTACTACGACCCTGTCTTTATAAGAGTCACCAGAGTCTTTATGCCAACAACAATTGTCTACATTATCTTTGTCCTTTCGCCAACGCTTCCTTCTCTTTCTTCTCTCAATCATGTAAGTTTCCTCTCCCTTTTTGTTTGGGGTCTGAGAAAATTACATAAGGAAGCGTTAGAAACGTTTGGGAATTTTTGTTTGTTGAGTGTCTGTCTTATGTTTGACGAAATGGGTGGCTCAGCTTTTGACTCTTGTCTGTATATATGATGTCATCCAGAATTTCCAGATATATCCTTTAAGTTGTTTTGTTTCAATTTATCTTTTTGCAGCGGAATTTGAATCAGGTACGGTCATGGAGGTGATTAAAGCAGCGTGCAGGCGAGGATCATCTGCTGCGGAAAGTATAGCTATTCGAGCTGATCAGAAGAGTTACACTTATAAGCAACTCGTCTCCTCTGCTTTTAACATATCTAGGCTGTTATCCAGCTGCAACATCAAAATTGTAAGCTTTGGGTTGCTTTTAATTTAAACAACCTGGAAGTTGAATACTAAAATAGTTTATTCAAGCTTATCCTTTCGGTGATTTCAGAATGATGGAGGCATTACTGGGCATGGAAATCTTGGTGGAGCAAGAATTGGTATTGTTGCCAAACCTTCTGCAGAGTTTGTGGCTGGAATGCTGGGCACTTGGTTTAGTGGAGGTGTTGCTGTTCCTCTAGCATTGAGCTACCCTGAGGCTGAGCTATTACATGTCATGAATGACTCTGTATGCCCTGAAAATTCCTCTATCTTCTCCTTTGATATTGTTGTTCATTGAATTATGTTTATTATTTGCTAATTTACTTTCTCAAGATGTGTTACTATATGTTTATATACTTTGTGTATAAGCTATTCCTATGGAGATGGGAACCCTATGTTAGTGTCCATGAGCTAGGGATCTGACCAATATATCAGTTATCATTAAATTTTGCAATTGTCTATGATCATAATAAGGTTTCATAAGCTTTTGAAAATGTAATCTGCAACTTGATGTCAGAATAATTTGTATAAAGATAAAATATACGACTAAATGGTATTTGGTATTAGTTGGTAGAGAACCTGATTATTCTAAAGTACTAGTAATGTTGTAATTCAATGGCACCTAGTGTCTACCGGAAAACCCTGTGCACTGGAAGTTGTTTCCTTTCATGACATCTGCATTGTATTCATTTGGAATTTTTTTTTTTAATCTTTTAATGTGCAATTTTACTTAACTTTTTTGTTACTGTATCAGGATATATCTGTTGTATTGGGTACCGAAGACTATCGTGAAACAATGCAAAGTGTTGCTGCTAAAACTGCAGCTCAGTTTTCTCTTATTCCTCCTGTTCCCAGTTTTTCCCCATCCACGAATATGACTGATCAATCAGAAATTGGAGAGATAGAAGCTGATGGAAGTTTGATAAGTAATATTACAACTCCAGTAGGATTGATGATTTGCCTTTCTCAAAATTTATGAAACTACAATAGTATTTCATTTCTGGATAAACACACTCCTTGTTTTTCATTGTCAATGATGCAGGTGAAAATCCAGCATTGGTTGTCTACACTAGTGGTACAACAGGTAAACCTAAGGGAGTAGTTCATACACACAAGAGCATCAATGCACAGGTAATTTTCTAATCTTGTGTGGAAATTGAAATTATGCCTGGAAATAATAATGCATTTGAATACTGATACCATTTTGAAACTGATAGCAAACTTACATTCTTTACTTCTTGGCTTTGGTTACTTTCCCCATCTTTCACTTCTTTTTAATGCTTGAGTTGGATTTCAACCTTTCTCTTTTCTTGATCCCAGGTGCAAATGCTGGCTGATGCGTGGGAGTATACTTCTACTGATCAGTTTCTGCATTGTCTACCACTACATCATATCCATCAGCAAACATTTATACATTTGAATTAGCAAGAATTCTTCAGATTATTATTGATGAAGCATGCTCACTGATAATGTTATTACCATCTTTAATGCCTATACTATATTCCTGATGAGTATTTTGCCCCAGTTGATCCTTAACCCTAGATACATGTTCACGGGCTTTTCAATGCTTTACTTGCCCCACTCTATGCTGGCTCAACAGTAAGCAACACTAGTTGATCTTTCTGATTTCTCAAAATTTTTCATTTTTCAGTTTTCCATTTCTTCATTTTTAAGTAGTAAGAGTATATATCTTGTCTTTTCTTTTGAAGGTTGAATTCATGCAAAAGTTTAGTGTGAGGGGGATCTGGCAAAGATGGCGTGAGTCATACCCGATAAACGGGACTAAGGCTGATGATGCAATTACTGTTTTTACAGGAGTAAGTGTAGTTTGCACCTTAATCATTTCCGTAATTAAAGAGAGTGGCTGTTCTAGTATATATGCTTTAATCTTGCCTGAGTAGAACCAAAGACTGATGCTGCTAACTCATATTATTTGAGTTCGTATGAGGTGAGAATTTAGAATACCTGAAAAACAAATTATTATTTGATTATTATCTTCCAAATATGAGGAAAAATCATGCAAAAAGCTGAACAGACTTGTGCTGGATATGGCTATGTGCTCAATAACTATATCTTCACCCAAACTTGAAGATGTCTGTTTTAAAGTTCTTCAGCTTTCTGATTTGTAAGCTTTCTTCTGCAAAACTATCTTGTAGCATGCATGTTATATGGACAATAGCAGCCACTAGAATTTACATGTGTATGTGATCCAATATCCTCCAGAATTATGCTTATTCAGGTAAATAATCTGTTGAGAATTTCGATAATTAATGTTGCCTTTGTTAATCCCTAGGTTCCAACCATGTATACTAGATTGATACAAGGTTACCAAGCAATGGATGCAGAGCAACAAGCTGCATCTGCCTCTGCTGCTAGGCAGTTGCGACTTATGGTAAGTTGTTTGGAAAACTCTTCCTTTAACATGTTCTTTAAAATTTTGGGTACGAAAGGTTTCGTTATGACCATGTACTGCTAGTTAATCCTTTACGATAGTTTTAATGCCACAATTTATGTCAAAACCTTATAATAAATAGACTTTTGTTCTAAAAAGGCAAAATGTATTCTTCCTTCAGATGTGTGGCTCTTCTGCACTTCCTCAACCTGTCATGCAAGAATGGGAAACCATCACCGGACACCGTCTTTTAGAACGGTATGGGATGACTGAGGTAAACAAATTCAAATTTAAGACCAATGTTCATGTTCTTTGTTTCCTTCCATGACAACAATTCATTTATATGGCTTTTAACTTATAAATATTCTTATGGTTATGCTGTTTGGCTGGACTGGCTGTTTCAGTTTGTCATGGCAATATCAAATCCTTTAAGGGGTGCACGGAAGGCAGGCACAGTTGGCAAACCATTCCCTGGTGTGCAGGTTAGTAGGGCTCTTCAGTTCCCTATTTGGAAAATAAAGTTGGAAATTGGTCTGAAACAAAGATTGAAGTTTAGAAAGCATGTCAGAAACCATTGCATAACCCAGAAGAAACAACTAGTGAAACTATTTTTTTTCCAAAAATGGTTACTATTCTATAACTTTTCATCTTTTACTTTTTTAGACGAATTGTTTTCTGATTAATTTTCTCTCTAACAGGTCAAAATTGCTGAAGATAACAGCGGGGATGATATTCTAGGTGTGGGCGAGCTTTGTGTTAAAAGTCCTTCATTGTTTAAGGAATACTGGAAACTTCCTCAGGTATTTCCATTTATCATCTTAATTTCCTTGTAATCTAATGGAATCTTTGCATCTTGTTTATCAAAATAGTCATTTTTTAAAGCTTCATTATTCCAATATTGAAGTCTTTCCTGTATTCCTGAATTTAGCTGGAATTTAGTTCTTCAGTTTTATTTTTCACAACTCTAACTGAGGAGAAGATGTTGTAGCCTTTGCTAGCTACTTTTCTGCTCACCATGCACCCATTCCTCACGCCCCTAATCCTCTCCCACTTGCTAGTTGCTAAGGACTAAGAAATGTCTGAGATTGTTGCACTAGGCAGACATATCTATGCATTATTCTATTAGAAAATGCTTCATCTACAAAATTGGTATTTGAATTTCCTTTCTTCTTGAATATAGGTAACTAAGGAATCATTTACTGATGATGGGTTCTTCAAGACCGGGGATGCTGGTAGAGTGGACGAAGATGGATACTACATCATTTTGGGACGTAAGGAGATCTAGTTTCATATTGTTGATTTTCATTTGTTTCTAATAAATTATGCCACTATTGCTTAATCTTATTGGTCCCAATTATGTTTACCCAGAGCATGAAAAAAGGAGAAACATGTCTTATGGTTTATACTATTCTTTATATAGACTCCCCAACTTGACTTTCAATCTGATATTCCTTCTTATATACCCCTTTACTCTCTCCAATTTCATTTCCTTATTGTTATTTTTTGTATTTGAGTTTGTCCTACTATTTCATGCATGACCTAAAACCGTGTAACTGTATTACTACTTATTCTCGTTCATTCCTTTTTAGTAACTTTTTATGTGAAATTTCTCAGGCACAAGCGCTGATATTATGAAGGTTGGTGGATACAAATTGTCTGCCTTGGAAATTGAGTCAGTTCTTTTAGAGGTAGCTGCTTATCCTCCTATTGTCCAAATCTATGGGTCAAAAAACCCCTTTCTTTTCCTGTCTTCAATGCTTGTTCTCTCTCTCTCTCTTTAATAATGAAAATGTAAAAAAGGTCCTCCTTTGTGGTGGTTTTGGTGGTTGGGGCCTTGGGGGTTTAGAAAATTATCAAGAAACCTAAAGTTTCTCCTTTTTCTCAGCACCCTGATATCGTGGAATGTTGTGTACTGGGCTTACCGGACAAAGATTATGGAGAAGCTGTATCTGCAATAGTGGTACTTGATTCAGAAAGAAAAAGGAAAAGAGAAGAGTTAAATTCTGCCTTGAGTTTGGAAGAGCTTTGCTCCTGGGCTAAAGACAAACTTGCTCCCTACAAGGTACCACAGCATTACTATCTTTCTCGTATCAGTCTGATACCGAATTATGAGATGAACTTAAACATCACTTCTCCAGTTCACAATGCATGATTCTCATTATATGATGTTTTTTTTCCTTGAGAAGAAATAGCCTTTTTGTTGTTTACTCTTTTGGTAGCTAACTTGGCTGCAACTATCATGAGAGATTCATCCATTTAATGTTTTGAATGAACCCATTGCATTTTTCTGAACCATGCTCAAGTTTTTGACTCCAACAACTACCTTGTATCTGTTTTCCAGCTACCAACAAGATTAATGTTGTGGGATTCTCTTCCGCGGAATGCCATGGGAAAGGTGAATGTTCTTTTTGGAGTTTTTGTTTGCAAAACTATTATTGAAATAATGTTGTTCTGCCAATTAACTTGCTAAGCAAAATTTCCAAGGTTTTTCCACTGAAATACATACTTTCTTGTTTAATTCCAGGTGAACAAAAAGGAGCTGAAGAGACAGTTGGTTACTGAAAACTAAGCTAATGGTAAATCAGAATAGACCATAGAAGATGATAATTAGGATGAACTTCGATTGTTTCTCATTCTTATTTCGCAATTGGTAAGAAAGAAGGGAGATTTAGGTGAAAATAAAAAAGAGAGGAAGAGGGAAGAGAAATGTGATAAGTTATCACCTTAGTGAAGAAGACATTCATTTCATTTCCTTGTCTTTGGAAAAGCAAAATGAGCCAAACCCAAATTTTTGCATATTTGGGCACATATGTATACGGTTTCAATAATTCCTTTTTGCATCTACTTGGATTTTATATATGATGAAAATAAAACAGATCTTTTTGCTATGATTGTCATCATCTTGAGAAATGTCTTTTTTTTTTTTTCAAGTAAACTGAGAAAATTGTTGGTTTGGTTTAGAAAATATGAAAGAGAATTAAAAATATAATAATAATAAGAAGGGTGATTATATGATACACCGGCGGTGTAAATTTTGGACTCCACAAGCGGCTTGTGGAGTTGGCACATGTCCCTTTTTTGAATTAATTAAGTTTTAAATATTTCAATCTAGTCCCTAAGGGACACATGTCACCCTTTAGGACCCGCTTGTGTAATTTTCTAAACTCCCGCCGGTATATTGTATAATTTGCCATTAAGAAAAATGGATTAAAATGAAAGGCAGAAACAACATTATCATATGACGTGTACGGGTCCCAGACCTATATGTCATAATTTGGGAAGTCAAAGATGACTACAAATCTGTAAGAAACACAAATCAGACACGTTTATGGAGTATTATTTTCTTAATTTTTTTCCTTGTTTGATCTCTTGTCCTAATTAAATTACAAAATCTTCTATTTCTTGTCTTTTAATCACCAAAAATTTTCTTAATTATCTTCACCAATTAAAAAAAGGACATGGATTCTTAGAAGAATCGTCAAATCTTCCAAAGGCTGCACAACGTTCAAATCAAACCCGTCAACAAAAGTTCATTATCGGCTTTAACACGGAGGCGCAAAACGGTCCATCCTTTCCAGTTTCCAGTTTCCACAAAGGACTACTAGAAGGACGAATTGCTCTCTCTCTCTCTCTCTCTCTCTCACTTATTTTTTTTTTCTTTGAGGATCTTTATTTTGATTTGTTCAATATTGAATTTTTCCATGATCTGGGCAAAGGTGGGACAACTAGAAACACAAAAACAATTACTATATTATTATATTAATTTTAATCTTAGTTGTCCTTGTCCAATTTTCCTTTGACTTCAATATACTTCATACTTTGAAAAATATATATATATATGGATTTCGTGGAGTATATTTATATATATAATTAGAGAAGAGTTCAGAGCTCTGAGCAGAGAGAATTAGTAATAATGGAAGAAGAAATAAACTTCTTGGAGAGATCTCTAAAATGGCTGGAAGATGTAACCACCGGTGCCATAGGTTACGAGATCGAGTCTCGAACCCTTCAAGGTCTTCAGGTCGTTCGATTCGTGCCGGGGTTCGTACGTTGTCATTTCACCGTCCCCATTCATGCATCGGTACGTAATAAACTCTTGTTTATTTTCTCATTGTTTCTCATAATTCAGTTCAAAAACACATAATTTCATTTCCATTAAGAACATGAAGCCTAGCTTAAACATATAGTATCATGACTCTCATCCATTCTCTTACATATTCCTAAAATTCATCGGAATTCGGACATTAATTTGAATTTTGATCAAACATTGTGTTAATGTTTTGGTGGTAATTACATTTTGCTATAGGATGTTAATGGGAATTGGCATGTCGGAGCAATAGCAACTCTGATTGACAACGTCGGAGGCGCCGCCATATACACCATTTCTGACCGTGTAAAAGTCACTGTTAATTTCAACATTTCATATTATTCAACAGCAAAGATTCAGGTTAATTAGCCTTTACAGTACTTTTGCTTCTTTTTGCGTTTTCCCATTGATGAATTATTAGTATCTTATATATATATATATATATATATATATATATATGTATTAAATTTACAAGAAAACTAGCTGAATAATGGAGAATTAAAATTATGCAGGACGAAGTAGAGATAGAGGCAAAGGTATTAGCAAACAAGGGAAAGCTTACATCGGCGGTGGTGGAAATTAGAAGGAAAGATAATGGAGAGTTAGTCGCAATTGGTAAACAATGGACGGCTTCTAACGATTATAGGGCACCTCAAGCAAAACTATGAGAACTAGATGGACCCGCCGCAACTTTCAATTTAATTTTTTTTTCTTGATTATGTAGCGGAAAAAAAAAAAGAATTATACTTGATTCTTTGAATGTTTAGTACTATATAATATAGTATAATTTAATTCAAGCTGCAAATTTTAATTAACCCATGGTTTTGATGTGTCATGGGTGCAAAATTGCGTTTAGGAACCGTTTGTTTTGATGTAATTTAATCACTTTCTATAGAAAGTATAGGGTAGGAAATAACTTTAGCATGTTTGGTTATTTTTTTAAGAGAAAGTTTAGGGTAAGAAAGTTTAACTGACCCAAATACTTTCTCTTCAAAGTGAGAAAGCATTTTAACACCAGGGAGGTGTTAAAGCACTTTCTCACTTTTCTCATGAAAGTAATTTAAGACAAAATTACTTAAAAGGGTCTTATTTTTAAATTTAAAATATTCATCAAAGGGTATTTTAATAAATTTAACTTTACTTTCTTAGAAATTTAATTTAGACTTTAAAGGTTAAACAAACATGCTAAAGTATTTTCTTAAGAAAAAACTTTCTAGTCTTAAACTTTCTATAGAAAAACTTTCTACCTTTTTACTTTCTATAGAAATTTCCAAACGAACTCTTATAGATTTTGGATGTAATTATTTCCTATTATTAACGAGGATGGATCAACGTGGATTCAGAATGTGGAGATCATCATCATATCATTATATCATATATACTAAACTGCTAAGTTGGAATTGAGTTGAATTTTTATAAATCAGTGATTCAAATCCAAGCTCTTGGCATTCTCTTTTCTCACAATAATTAAATTCAAATCACTCATTATCCTAACGGAAGTGTTAGGACACGCCATGTGGACAGAAAATACCATGTTATATCAGTGGCGGATCTAGAAATTTTTTCTAGGGTGGGCACAACATACTTTATATAAACTTTAAAAAAAACACTATTAAAAATATTTAATAATGTGAAAAGCTCTTTAAAATCAACTTGTTAAAAGCTTTTTTTTTTTGGGTAGAAAGAGATGACTCATCCATTGTTATTTTTCTTTTAAAATAGGCAAGAACAAGATATTTAAACTTAAAATCTTAAACGCAACTAAGAAAGAATTGTTCAGGGTTTTATGAGTAAAATGATAGTATATATATATATAGCGGGCTTTTATGTTTTTGCTATTTATGTGGGCCTTTGATAAACTTAAGCAAATACACATATTTTTACTAATATTCATATGGGCCAATGTGCACTTAATATGGTTTAATATAATTGGAGTGGGCACTACAATTATTTTGGAGTGGGCACCCATTTAAAATATGCACAAGTAATAAAATTTTTTACAGTCCCTACAACATCCATCCGCCCTTGTGTTATATAAATTCAAAATTGTTAATTTTTTTTAAGAAGATAACTAATCAAAATTAGAGTTTGTTTTTATTTTGGTCGGGATTTTCATCGTGCATTACTGTTCACACAAGCCCACATCAATATATAGCCGCGTAGCATGCTGACGTAGATATTTTTTACGGCTCCGTTAGGATGTCATTACAAAAGAGGTCATCTGGCCAAAATTGAGAGTTAAAAGATGCAATTGATTAAAATTGAAGTTATCATGGGCTTATTTGGCTGTTTGCGGTAAGTTCAAGGCCTAAAAAGTACATTAATTAATTAGCCAAAAAAGAATTTTTTTTGTTTCTTCCGTGATCTTCTATGGTTTCAAACTTTTGACTTTTGAAAAGCCTTATATAAAACAATTTAGAAAGGACTAAGCAATTCCACCTGAAAAAAAAAGGAAAGAACTCGAGCAATTGCAGTAAGTTCAACTCACCTTTTTCTCTTTTCCCTTATTTATTTAATGGTTAGTTGAATATATTACATGATCTGCGCCAAAAAAAAAAAAACGTGATAGCTATAACAGCAGCAGCCCAAAAATCATTATTATTGATAAATTGAATTGATTATTAAGGTAGTCCTTGTCCTTCTTCAAAAATCATTTTCATATAGTATACTCCCTATGTTCCTTTTTAATTGTCCATTTTAACTACTTTATTTGTTTAAGAAAAATAGTTATTTTGTTGAATTTTATATAAAATTTACTTTAGTTTACCATATTGTCCTATATTTAATTGTTATAATTTACTCTTGTCAACTATCATATTTAATGAGTTTTGTGGTTTCAAAGCATGACAAATATATCATTTTAATAGAGCTGGACAATTTAAAAGAAATAAGAGATTGAGACAATTAAAAAGGAACATAGGGAGTATATTCTAATTAGTATGATTCGTTATTTCATTTTCATGTCCCATTTTTCAAATAATTTTAACAATATTTTACATGGAACGGTTAAGCTACACAATGTGTAATTTATATTTATAAGTTAAAAGAATATTAATCCTTGGGTTTCTTTTCATCTGTACGTATCGTTTGTCTAAATACGTTTCATTGTGAAAACAATAAAACGTATAGTACTCACAAATTTAATAAGGTGGTCTGTCGGCCAATGAGGTGATAGCCTAAAGAACACGTGTTAGATTGGAGAAGAACGTGATGTTGGATTTTTTGGTGTTCAAATTTCAATGTCATTTGACTAAAGATTTCAAACACCAGAAAAAACTTTGGTTGGGTCGTTGTTAACAGTTTTGACCATGGCCTGGTTTGGCATTGCGTTTGGAGATAAAAAAAATTGCTTTTGAACTCAAACGCAATACCAAATAAATCTTGGTTTGTGTCAAAAGCTAATTTTGAACGCAAAAGCCAAGCTAACCCGAGAAGCTAATCCCTAGATGTTTTTGCGTTTCAAAAGTGCTTTTAGATATTAAATGTCTAAAATCTTCTAATTATTTTTCTCTTTCCTTTTTAACTAGCATATCTTTTTTAAACATTTTATCATTTAACTTCATTTTTTCACAGTAATACCAAACATTATTTACATTTTTCTACTACAATTTAAAAAAGCACTTCTCAAAAGCACTTTTTCCAAACCAAACTTTTTCAAACTGCAACCTCAATGCCAAACTAAGCATGCCTGATTTGGTATTGCGTTTGGAGATAAAAAAGCTGCTTTTGAATCCAAACGCAATACCAAATAAATACTGATTTGTGTCAAAAGCTGATTTTGAACGCAAAAGCCAAGCCAACCCGAGAAGCTAATCCTTAGGTGCTTTTGCGTTTCAAAAGTGCTTTTGGACATTAAATGACTAATATCCCCTAATTATTTTTCTCTTTCCTTTTTAACTAGCATATCCTTTTTAAACATTTTACCTTCAACCCATTTTTTCACGGCAATACCAAACATTATTTACATTTTTCTACCGCAATTTAAAAAAGCACTTTTCAAGAACACTTTTTCCAAATTAAACTTTTTCAAACTACAACCTCAATGCCAAACTTACTGTAGGTAGACTACAATAAATCTATAATCGTGAAAATCATCATAATATTCAATCATAAAGAAATTAATTAGAATTGATGTGGAAGCGTAGTGATTCTATGATTGTTCAAAATCTTTAGTCTTTGTGGTTAGATCTTTTAAGTTAGGTCGACGGTGGTTATATTTTTCTTAACTGATGGAATGTCAGAAAACTTACGCTCTTATTCTTCTTATTTGGGGGACCATAACCCTATTCTTACTTGGGACTATAACCCTAGGTATTTATAGGTTTTAATCTTATTTCAAATTTTCAACCCATCATAAAATAAACTAAGACTTATTGTAAAAAAAAAAAAGAAACAAACTAAGACTTGAATTTCTACATATTAAAGGCCCATACTTAATTAGATGATATAAAGCCTAAGACTTTAACCTTAACAGACCACTTTAATTTATACTTAATCTTATGATAATATACAATACATGTATATATATAAACCCATACATGTTGAATTGTTCCAACATTTTTACAGGATTGAACACAGAATTGTAAAAAGTAACTTCTACGACAATAATTAAACGGGCAATACCAAAATTCTTACTTACGTCAATAATCGAGTCACTGTTCATTTGAATATTTCATACTACAATTAAAGCAACGAAAGGAAAATTCCAAGTTGGCTACTCAATTAATGATTCCCATGGCTACTCAATTAATAATTAGGTAGGGAATCCTTAGTTGGAGTATTTGATAATCTTGGGTTCCCATGGCGCTGACCAAGAATGGCCAATTGGGCATTAAGGTGGTCCAAAATTGATAGCAGTTAGCACTTAGCACCCAACTTGGAGTTTTGACCGAAACCAAGTCCCATTAAAATAATTATCCATATAAAATAATAATTTTCAGAAAATGGAATAAATTAAAGCTAAAGCCAATTGAATTTGAAGATCTTGAGAGAACTAAAAAAAATGGAGAAGAAATTATCGTCGATGTCGCCAGAAGTATACCTGAAATGGGCTCAAGAAGCTCTATCAAAAGGCATCGCTCAAAGGGATTTGGACAATCGAGCTGCTCAAGGAATCCAAATCCTTCAACTCCAAAAGGGCTTCGTCCGCTGTAATTTCATCGTACCAGCTACTGCCCTGGTTAATAATCATCTCACTAATTTTGTTCATCAATTTTGTTTAAGCCATTGCAATTTTCTTTATAATTATGTTACTTATAATTATAACATGATTTTTTTTATTATATAGGACGCAAATGGAAAGTGGCACGTCGGCGCCATAGCCACGATCATAGACACTGCCGGAGCCATTGCCGTTTACTCTGAAAATAATCGTTCTAAAGTCGTGACGGATTACAACATTTCGTATTATTCGACGGCTAAGATTCAAGTAATAATTAGCATTTTTATAAACTTTTCAATTTTTACTTAATTTTACGGTCAATTTATTGTTGTTCATGAACATGCAGGATGAAATAGAGATAGAGGGAAGGGTTGTAGCAAATAAGGGAAAGCTTACCTCGGTTATGGTGGAGGTTAGAAGGAAAGATAACGGAGAGCTTATTGCCACCGGCAAACAGTGGACGGCTTCTAACGATTTCAGGGCACCGTTAGGTCAACCTAGCAAGCTTTAATTAAGCAGAGTAATTAATGTTGCTTATATTATTCTTACGTGTTTAATAAGGTGAAGATCACTTGTCCCATCATTTTTATTAATCTCATTTTTTTTTGTCTCAATTAATCTCATTTTTGTTATACTTAATTTAATCGTATGTCTTTTTTTTTTCCTACATATGGACATGAAATTAAATGATAGATTTAATCATATATGTTAGAGTGATGGTCCTATGGACTCGAGTCCGTGGGAGTTACCACGCAATCGAGTCTAAATTACACATATGATCATATATTCATGTGAATTTTAAGTTTACCCATATATAGGGGCAGATTTATGTTGCAATGAGGGTGGGCACCCACCCTCAATTTCTAAAATTCTAACTATTTGATGTTCAATTTTAAATGGTGCCCACCCTAACTCGATCATGTGTGCCCACCATCAATTGATTAATTCATTATTGTGTCTTTCAATCATACTCCCTCCCATTCAAAATAAGTGCAACATTTCAAGATTTGCAGCCATTCATATTAAGTGCAACATTTATAAAACCAATATAATTTGTGATTTGTTTTCATATATATCCCTACTTGTGTTGGTTAAGTAGTTGAATCTTTAATTATCTTGGGAAGTTGGGAAGGGAGAGAAGAATTTTATCTAATTGTTTATAAAATTTTTTGAAGGGTAAGAATGCCATTTTATGTGATTTTTTACTAAATTTAAAATCAATTAATCATTGTCTTGGTTTGTGTAATATTCCTAGTGTTGCACTTATTTTGAATGGGAGGGAGTAGTTCTTAATTCATCATTGTGCCCTTAAGTCACAGTCCTTAAGCTATATCCCAAGTCCCAACTCGATCATGTGTTTTCACCCTTAATTGATTAATTCATCATTGTGCGCTTAAGTAATAGTCCTTAATTCATCATTGTGCCCTTAAGTCATAGACCTTAATTTATCATTGTGCCCTTAAGTCATAGTCCGTAAACCATTAATAATATATTTATTTCAATGTATCTATAGAATGATATTGTGCCCACTCTAAAAATAATTCCTAGATCCGCCACTGCCCATATAATATTTTAAATGAATTTTAGTTTGGAATGTGAAATTTTTTAAAACTTTTTATTTATTGAGGTAGAACTTAGAAGTTCAACATAGAGTTTTGTACCAAATAAATTTTCTTTTTGTTCAATTAAGGACCTTAATAATTAAGATACGATTTGAACATGAAATTTAGCTCCAAATTAATTTTTTATTTATTTTATGGGTAGATATGAACTTTTAAACATTGGGTAAACTTAAAATTCACATAAATATATGATCATACGTGTGATTTAGCCTCGATTGTGTGGTAACTCCCACGAACTCAAATCCATAACACCATCACCCTGTATGTTAATGTCTAATTCTCTTGAGCGGAAGTATTCAATAACTTTTAAGTTTTGTTGTGAGTTTTTGTTGTGAATGAATCGAATGGATTTTGGAGAGCTTCTTCTCATATAGAGGCTTGATATGATAGGTCAAACATACCTAATGATCACTCTAATTAAACTAACCAAGCATATACTTCATAAAGGATCATGTGGATCCACATACAGAATCACTTAATTTATTTTTTTAATTATAATTTTCACTTTTTAGATTAGTTTATTTCTAGATAACATTTGAGATAGCACATACTCCATTAGATAAGATATGTAATTTCTATTCTATTTTCTAAATATAAATACCATACCATAAAACACAATAAGAAGATAAGGACAAGGATTCGTCTCAATTATAGAGTTATATGGCAAAATTATATAAATGCACTTCGCACAAGAAAAAGGAATTGCTTTCTTTTCTTCTATTAATTTCTTTTCTCTATAATAGATAATCTACCTCGACCTTGAGTTTGTCCATCATTCTCTTTGAAAACGACGAATCGACCAATCCTTACCTAAGAAAACTCTGGACAAAGAAATAATCAGCAACCATGAACATGCCATTTTCCAATACGTCAAAGAAAAAATTTAAATAAACGAATAAATTACCTCACCACTTGAAGTGTCCAAAAGGATAAAGAAAAACAGGGGAAGAAAGAAACAAAGAGAAAATTACGACAACATGGGAGCAGATAATTCCCTTGAGACATCCCTGATATGGCTACAAAATCTCGTCAAAGGGGATATAGGCCAGGAGTTGGAGGCCAGAGCCTTGAAAGGACTCAAAATCACCCATGCTCAAAAGGGTTTTCTACGATTTAGTTTCATCGTTCCAAGCTCTGCATCAGTATAGAACAGAACCCTGAAGCAACCAAATTAACTACAAGTTTTCTCTTTATTTTTTCTTCTTTCTTCATCAAATTATGATTTTTGTTAATGGGTTTTTGATTAGGATGTTGATGGAAATTGGCATGTTGGGGCTATAGCAACCTTGGTGGATATTATTGGAGGTGTTGCCATATACTCTGTTTCTCATCGTGTCAAAACATCCGTTGACTTTTGCATTTCATATTTTTCAACGGCTAAGATTCAAGCAAGTGCTTCTTGTTTATGTAAATCCTTGTTGAAATATATCAAGTTTTGCTCCAAAATATAGAAATCATTCATATTGAAACTTTTTTGGTTTTCATGACAGGAAGAAGTGGAGGTAGATGCAAAGGTTATAGCAAACAAGGGAAGGCTTACACAAGTAATGGTGGAAGTTAGAAGGAAAGCAAATGGAAAGCTAATTGCTATGGCAAAACAATGGATGGCTTCACATAGCCTAACTGTCTCTCAAATCAGTAGTAAGCTTTGAGAATTAAACCATTTTCACTAGTAATAAAGTTTTATTTACTTACTTCCACTTGTCATCTTTTACATCTTTTCCCCACTTTAGAGGGATTGAAAGAATAAAGATTAAATACAAGATTAGCTAAGTAGCAATTTCTGGCTTATACATGGCTAAAATTGATTTGTGCTTTGAAATGTTGAAAAGAATAAAAAAGAATGGTTAAAGGAAATGAAGTAAAAGCATTGAAGATACATTTTCAAATCTGTCTCAGTTTACTCCTCGTCTGAATCATAGCCTTCATCGACAACTTCAGCGGTAGATCCATAAAACCTGCTGCAGACGATGTAATAGAAGAGATTGAAGACACTCAAGACAGCAAGAAGCCAATAGAATTTGTCGAATCGAGCCTCGTTAAGATTGTCTGCAACCCAACTAGTTTTCCCACCACTTGAGGTTACCTTATTCACAATGTTGAAAAGAACATTGTTCATTAAGTGTGCAGCTGCCAATGCTAGGAAGAAGAGGGAATTGCCAATACTCTTCATGGTCTTAGGGAACTCCCGATGGTAAAACTCGAACTGTCCCAGTGTGCTAAAAGACTCAGATATACCCAACAAGATAAACTGAGGGAAAAGCCAATATACTGACATATTCACCATTGCAGTCGGATTGTGCAAAAGCCCTTGCTCGATTGCCCTTTTTCGTCGAACACTTTCAAATATTGCTGTTACTGCCATGGCTATGATAGAGAAGAACAACCCAATCCCCATCCTCACTCGAATTCCCAGAAACACCTGTTTCCCCTTGATCTTTGATGCCAATGGAATCAACACACGGTCGTAAATAACAAGCCAAACCACTATAGTGCCATAAACGAGAACAGTCATGGAACCAGGTGGGATTGAGAAGGTTCCGAACATATGTCGGTTCACGCTGCTAGCTTGGAGCAACGGAAAAGAGTGTTGGCTTCCGGTAATGGACATTATAATAGTTGTCGACCATATTGGTATGACTTTAAAAAGTGCTTTAAGTTCTTCAACTTTTTGAGCTGTGCAGAGCTTCCATGGATCTACGGCCAATCCATCAGTGCCAATATCCTGTTCAGCATTTCTAATTATACAAGCTTTGTTTAAAAACTTCAATTTCTCACTTAACACGACATTGTCAGATTCCTTTCCGTGATGGTAACCTGATTTAGTCGATGGATATGGCAGGTTTCTGTTCTTAAAAGCAGCGGAAACAACTTGTGCAAAACCTGTGAAGAGACTTGTGCTTGCTTTTCGCTTGATGTAAAGGGGAGAAGCAAGGTAAAAAGAGAGTGTCGCCAATGACATTAGGATTACTGAAACTCCAAATCCGATGGACCAGCCATACGTTTGAAGAATGTAAACGACAACCGTTAAGCCAAGGGAAATACCTAGATTTGCTGCAGCAAAATACCAACTGAAGTAGCTTTCGAGGATCTTTTCACTTTTGTTGGTTAGTTGATCTGCTCCAAATGGCATGGAATTTGTCCTAATACCCCCAGCTCCGATTGCCAGGAAAACCAAGGCAGTAATTAGGATAGCCATTTGGCCCGTTGTTGCAGATTTGCAAGTTTCATGAGCTAACTGGTTACAAGGAGGAGGCTTTGCTTGGGGTAGAATGCTCATTAACCACATAATTATCATACCCTGTAACGTTGAATATTCCAAATTAATCATAGATTATAATAAATGACTAGTAATTCTTAAAACCATTAAGAATCAACAACAAGAAGAAAAACTTACCAAGAGACTGAAAATTGAGCCAAGGCCAACGGTAAGGAAACGACCCAAATAAGAATCAGCTAAGAAAGCAGCCAAAATCGGGGCAAGATTGCCAAAAGCTTGCCAATAGTTGATCAGATTGTGCAGTGAGGCAATGTTCATGTGAAATATACCCTTCAAAAAGAGGGTCATGCTTGGCATCAATGCAAAGCCCGGCACCTTCTCAAGTGCCTCATTTGCTGTAATTAACATAAAAGATAATAATAAACACCATGAATGTTTGCTTTTGTAAATAAACCCAAAATTGCAATGAAAAATTATCATATTGAAGAATGTATATACAGCTGATTGCATATTTATATGTACCTATGATGAATGGCAAGGTTCTAATGCCGCCTTTTTTCCTTTTCTGAGGATGTTGAGGGGTCCCTTTCTCCATAGCTTTATATGAACCCATTAATCCCTTGTCTTCTTGATTCAAGTTTGAGAGTTTTTGTTCTTGAACCAAGTTGAGAGTTGATTTGAAGAGAAGAAAGAAAGAAAGTATATTTATACCCTTCTTATCTCAAGCTAGAACCAGAAATATTGGTGGTACTTCTTTTGCCAGCATTTTAAGAAACTGAAAGTTGTTAGTTATGAACCATGTGTGAAACAAAATTCTGGTAATTTTTCATTTTAGTTCCGTTTGAAATGTCCAGCAAGCCTTTCCACCTATGTTAAACAGCAGAAATTTGGTAAGAATATATTATAAGAATTTAATTTGTTTAAGATTAGTATTCTTCATTAGATTGAACACCTAGGTAAACTGAAGATGTTATTATTGTTCGAATATATTAAGAATTGGACAATTCATTAAAGGGTGGAGATGGAAGAGTTGTCTTTGTTTTTCTTGTTTCATATGAGTGGAAATTATTGAAAGTTTGAAACAGAGTCTAGTTGTAAAAACAGAATTTAATTTTTTTAGTATTATATTACTTAGACAGCCATTCTTATCTTCATCATCAACTCTCTTTCCTCATAGGATTACAGTTTTTAGTCTATTTTTGTATATATATTATTACTAAAATTTTCTTGTCTTGAAAATTACTAAATTAGTAGTATTATAAAATATAGTAAATAGACAACAGTCTTATAGAAAAATTCAATTTCTTTTCAAAGCTCAAACCGTAAGACATTTTCATAATCGGAGACCAGCTCATCTTTTTTTAAACTTATGGAAGAAAGTAGATTTTCTCACTCAATTATTGGAAATTTTTTTTTGACTCTATTGTTCATATAATAGAGTCATTAATTAATCCTAATTCTTTTTTTTTTGGCATCAAAAGTAATTCATTTAACTCGATTGTTCAAAGGAAATTCTTCAATGAATCTTACCTACTCTTTTTCATTATTTCCAACATTGGCCTACATTTACATACACATGATGAGCTGTTAAACTTCATCCAACATAGACAAGTTTATAACTCCTATTTTTAATGACTTAATTAAGCTTGAGAAATAACATAAATAAACAGGGAAAATTTGAAAATTAGGAGAAATTATTAGGTGAGATTGACTCACCATGTCATCTCTGTAGGACTAACCACTAATATGATGACAACTATAAATTTTTTAAAATCATATCCTAATGATATCTTAATTTTGAAAACTTACACTTTATGATTTGTATATTATCGACTTTAAGAGAGGCTAAACCTTAAACTAAATTTGTCCCCAATAGTACACCTTAATGACTAAAGCTTGAGACTTCTTGTGTGAGGTTCCGAGTTCGAATCCTGAGATGAGCGAGGTGAGATTATGATAAAGGGGAGGTCCCTATTGTGTAGTTCATTTCAATATCATGTTCATGAGTAGAAAAAAAGAAGTTTGGTGTGCCATAATTTTAATGGTTGATCCTATAGCTAACTTGATAGGACATATCAATTAGGATATTTTGAGGAACCGTCATGTCAAAAAGTTAAAAAGAAATTATTAGATGAACCAGTTTTAGTACATCATTTACTATGTAAAATTGAAATGTATTGGTAAATCCCAAAATTTAGAACATCCATTGATAGAGCGTAAAAATCCAAATTGTCATAATATATCATAATTTTATTCATCGAAATCATAGATCACACTATCAAACTGAAGATCGATGTGATAATTGATTAATCGAGGGGGAGCTCGTAAAAAGATTAAAATACTTACCATTTAAAGACAACTATTTTGGCAGTACCCTTTACTCAAAAACGCAATAAAAAACAGTCCACTAATGGCAGACGATGGCCTAGGACACATCACACAAACACGAGGAATTGCATACTTCATATAATTGGTAGTAGTAATATAATAATAAAAAAAAAAGAACCAAGCCGAGCCGACCAACTGTTTGACAAAAAGTTTGAGAAGAAAGTGCTATGTAATAAAAGCAGAGAAACCCAATCAGCAATCCAGAGCGTCAGAAAAATGGAGGATGAGTCTATACGAAAATCCCAGAAATGGTTGATGGGTCTCTCAGAAGGATCCTTAAGCCACCAGCTGGAGGCAATCGCCATGGAAGGGCTTCAAATTCTCCACTCTCAAAAGGGTTTCATACGCTGTAATTTCGTTGTACCCAGTCGTGCATCAGTAAATAAATCCCAATCTCTGTTCTCTCTCCCTCTTTTCAATTAATTACACTGCTCTGAGGCAAATAAAAAGCAAATTAACTTTGTATATATGATATATGTATAGGATGCAGATGGGAATTGGCATGTTGGAGCCATGGCTACCTTAATTGATGATGTTGGAGCTGCAGCTATATACTCTTTGGTTGACCATGTCAAAGCCTCCCTTGATTTCAGCATTTCATTCTATTCAACGGCCAAGATTCAAGTCAGTTTTCTTCTTTAATAGTTGAATAATAGAAAATCTTGAGGGTTTCTGTTTTCTCCTTGTCTGCTTAAAATATTGTCAAGTTTTAATGGCAGGAAGAAGTGGAGATAGAGGCAAAGGTTGAAGCAAATAAGGGAAAGCTTTCACATGTGTTGGTGGAGGTGAGAAGGAAACAAAACAGAGAGCTCATTGCTTTGGGTAAACAATGGATGGCCTCTCATAAAATTGCATCCCAACCCCAATCCAGTAAGCTTTGAGTTTGAGGCTTTGGGTATTCCTTGAAATGTACTCATTTGAAGGAATTGGGTTTTCCTTTGTCTGGGTTTTTGTTCAAATTGATGAATAATTCTTAAGCATTTGTGAATGAGCTTAAAATTTTGGAGGAAATCAAAGACAGCTGCTTGATTTCACAGCTGAGTTTTATTTAGGTTCATTTCAATGTCTCCTTTCCCCTGTATATTCCTTATTATCTGACTGTTTAAAATTCCAATTCAACCACAACTTTTCCCAGTATTATTGATGATTATTGAAGGAAGTAATTGAACTATTGAAAACCCAACAATGTTTCTGAGTCTGACTAGCTTGCTTGGATGCTTCTTCATAAGAGTAAACTGATTTGATGAAGAGAATGTTAATCATTTTATAATAAAAAAGATAATTACTGAATTTAAAACAAAAAAATCTACAATTAATGTTCGGATCTATTTGTTCTTGAAGATGTATTTGATGAAGGGAATCACATTCACGGTATATTGGAATTAAAATTGATTTATATCAATACAAAATCGATTCCATATATATAGTAGTTAATTAATTTTCCCTTTCCTTTTTGGATTAGGGGGCTGGTGATTTCGTCCCATCGAGGTCATTTTTTGATTCATTGATTTGCCTTTTTTTTCTTATTCTTCAAGTAAAATTTCAATTGTCCAAAATTTCTTTGGAAAAGAAAAAAGATTTGAGTAATTATTAATAAACATCTATATAAGTCAATAAAACCTCAGCCTCGTCCTAATCCCTAGCTATGCTCTCTTTGAACTTCCCCTGCCTTTCTCTCTAGCCTTTGAAATTTAAGAACAATGGCATCGAAGCAAGGAACGGTGGCTTCATTAATTCTCATCTTATGCCTTGTGCTCTCTTCAGGTAATCGAATCACTATATTTTTTACTCCATTAATTTAATACTACAATAAGTATTGACTGTATATGATACGATTTTGAAACCGTCAATCATAATACAAAATTATTTGAAAACCTTCTGTAGTTATATTAATCCATGCCATCAAACAAATAGACAAAATAGATTTAAGCAGTGTCCTGTACATATATGTGTGTGTATATATATCCTTAATCAAATAATTAGATGATTAAAGCACACATCTCCAGACCTTGAGGTCTTGTGTTTAAATCCTAGTGGGTTTTCTCTGAATATTATATATGTGGGTGTTTGTCGATTTATATGTTACTATTGTTTCATCAGTTTGTTTAATGATTTCTTACTAATTAAATAATAAGTTATCGTGTTTAAATCTTAGTGGGTTTCGTCTAATATTATATATGTGGGTGTTTGTTAATTTATATGTTACTATTGTTTCATCAGTTTGTTTAATGATTTCTTACTAATTAAATAATAAGTTATCGTGTTTAAATCTTAGTGGGTTTCGTCTAATATTATATATGTGGGTGTTTGTTAATTTATATGTTACTATTGTTTCGTTAGCTTGTTAATTAGTTTGTTTAATTAATGATTTCTTACTAAATACTGTAGTCTTATATGAGAGTTATTTGATTGTAATAGAATTTATACGTATTATTTATATATATATATATATATATATTACTTATAAAAGGAATTAAATTAAAATCTCAATGTGTGTGTGACTATATATGTGCTGATTACAGATCATATGGAAGTGAATTGTGAAAGTAGTGGCAGTTCCGATTGTGTATTCATCGAGGTAAATTGCATTGGGAATGCCGATTGCCAGAGAATATGTTCGAGAAGTAACTATGACTGTGGTGCCATATGTGCTCCCAACGGAGATCTTATTCAAGGCACGCATTGTTGCTGTATCGTTGAAACTTGACTCTATATTTGGCTTGGGTCGTAGGATATATAATATATTTTGCTTAACTTATCATGGATCTTATAGCAGACCCATTTATATTTTTTGTTTATTAATTTCTTGTTTAGAAGATCTTACTCTCTCGTATTTTTTGCAATTTTTTTAAAAGTTTTGAGTATTAATTTAGAGATATCGAGCAAAGTACTTAATGGAATTTGTAATTTCTTAATTTGATTGGGCTTTTTTTTTTTTTGGTTTATTGGCTATCTTTTGACTTGGTTAGTCTAAGATTAATTCTAAGGAATATGAAAGGTTAAAGTTACCGTGCATTTTCATGTTCCTAAGGGGACACCTCAATAGTTAAGAGTTTGAAACTTTTTGTGGGAGGTCCCAGAATCTTGTGGACAAATATCTATTATTCTGCTTATAACATTCTTTCCTTTTTCTTTTCTTTTTTTTTTTAAAAATAATACTAATACAAAAAGACCAAGTCAAAATCATGACTCCATCCTAGTGCTGCTTAGTATTGCTCCAGGCTCTCCAAGGAAGACTGAATGCCTTTGATGATGATGAGGGTTAGGCAAAATTGGATGTCTTTCAAAAAAATGGAAGAGAAATTCTTCTCATAATTGCTTATTTGTTTGCTTGATGGCAAATGCTCCAATGGGACTCACTTTTAAGTAGCTTGTCGTGGTCATCAACCTTTCAATATGCTCAATATAAAACCTCCTGTCTCTTTCGATGGAAACATGTTTGTTTGAATTAAAGAATATCTTTGAAGTCTCCAAGGGACATCCTAGTGGTTAAACCTTGGAATTTCTTGTGGGAGATCCCGGGTTCGAATCCTGGGATGAGTGGGGTGGGATTATGGGAAAGAAAAAGACCATCTCCTATTGTGTAACTCATTTCAATATCATGTTCATAAGTAGCAAAAAAAAGAACATCTTTAAATTTTATTTCCATTAAATAATAAAAAAAAACCCATCATAGGTGGCACAATTAAAACAACTAATATATTACCACAATAAATGTCATGAATTTCGGACTTACCCTTTAATTAAAAGTTTATTTCTATTGAAAGTGATGTTTCTATTGAAAGTGATGTTAATTAAGTAGACTCTTCACTCTTTTTTTTTTTTTTTTGGCAATTAGACTCTTCACTCTTATAAGGTCTTAGCAAAAAAGTAAAAAGAATTAATTATTATTATTATTATTATAGTAATAAACTAAAATAGTAAATAAGTAAGAGAAATTGATTGGATGAAGAGCATTTTTTTGGGCACAAAACACGGAATGATGAAGAGATTTTTTTTTCACCAAAAAAAAGAAGAGAATTTTCATGCAAAGAAAGAAATACTATACGCACATATATATACCTCTTAATTATAAGATTTACTACTACAATTTTTCTGTTTCTAAAAATAGGACGTACCAACCATGAGAAAAATCCTTTGAAATTTTATTTTTGGTACTGCTCCAAATGGAATTATAATATTTTTCTTTTATGTACCGATGATTTTATTTCCATAATTAAATCAATTCCACATATATCTTCTTTCAATTTCTTTTTCTTCTTTTGTGATTTCGTCCCAATCCAAGTTAAAGGCTTATTATATAAACCCTAAGTATTTGGTTCCTAGCCCTAGCCCTAGCCCATATGATATATCCCTCAAAACCTATCTTCTAATCCTTTGAAATTCACAAACCATGGCATCAAAGCTAGCACCGGTGGCTTCTGTACTTTTCATCCTATTCCTTGTGCTCTCTTCAGGTAATTGAATCATTATTTTTTGTCACTCCATCAATTTAATTAGAGTATATATGATTAATATTCTGAAAAATTGATTGAAAACCATATGTATATATGTAGTTATACTGATGCAAGCAAAACAAATAAATTACTAAGATTAATATTTAATTATCGATGTTTATTACATGCATATATCATCTTTAATTATCAAAGAATTATAACTTAAAAAACCTTTGTGTATATGTGATTTAATTTTACAGATATTGGAGTGAAGTGTCAAAGTGAATCTGATTGTCGATTCATTGAGGAAAGCTGCAACAATCATGGCGATTGCCAAAAGATATGCTCGGGAAAGGGCTACAGCTTTGGTGCTGTATGTGCTCCCAGAGGAGAAGGCACAGGCACGCACTGTTGCTGTATCGTTCAAACTTGACAATAATTTGCAAGCTATGTTTTTATTGTACTTTTTTAATTTTTTTTAGGACCTTCTCATTGTTAGAGAAAAAAAAAAGGACAAATTGGGTATTAATTATTAAACCATTTCCAGGCCTTTGAGAATTTCTGGATAAAGCCCTACAATTCTTGGTTTAAGTCTTGCTAATTTCAGCTCCCAAACATGGGCTTGGGCCTTAGAACAATCTTTTTTCAGGTTTCAAACATTGAGTTGGATTCATACTCATTTCAAGCATGAAATTGGAATGATAATAATACATAAATCTTTATGGCAGTAGTTAAGAAATTGGTATCCTTGTATATATTGATGATTTATTGCCATCAAATCAATTGCATATATGGTTAATTGGTTTCTTCATTTCCATTTCTTGGTTTTTTCTGGGATTTCATTCCATGGAGGTAATTTGTATAAAAGGCTCTATCTCCTTAGCCCATCACCATTTATATCCCTCAAAATTAACCTATCAATATCATCAATTCTCCATCATTTGAAAAAAATGGCATCAAAGCAAGCAACGTTGGCTTCTGCACTTGTCATGATCATATGCCTCATTGTGCTCTCTTCAGGTAATCAAATTCACTAAATTGATTGACAATTCTATGTAGATTGTACTAATCATTGCATGCTTATTTGGTACTCGAGGCTACTAGGAATCAAACCCTAGTCGTTGTAATTAAGAGTTCAGCACTCTACCACCAGACCAAATATCCTATGACATTAATATTGAATGCTTAAAAAAAACGAAGCTAATTTAGTGGTTTGTGTTTATGTTACAGACATGGGCGGAGTGAAGTGTCAGCCTCCAACTTCTGATTGTCACTTCATAGCGGCAAATTGCACAACTACTGAGGATTGTGTGAAAATATGTGCGGCACAAGGCTATAATCACGGTGCAGTATGTGGACAGTACGGGCAGATTGAGTGTTGCTGTATCATCACTACTTGAGTCTTCACTGCGCATGTGCTTCGGGTTGGACTTTGGACCACCATATTTATTATTATATATATAGCTTTAATTATACGTATATATGATCATATATATACGGGGTTGGAGCTATATATATATATATATATATATATATATATATTTCTTCACAATTAAAATAAAAAGTGTCTCTTCAAAATAAATAAATTCATGATTCATTTTCTATCTCTCTATTCAAAAACTTATTTCTAGTTAAGTTAATTTTTTTTGAAAAAATAGATAACTTTCATTCATGTAACTGATTTTACAATAATTTTCGGAATATCATCTCTCATTACATCAAATCTCTGTAAAACTATGTAATTGATTCCTTTTTGCACTTGAAAAACTAGATCTTCCTTGAAAATCCAAAACACCTGTCGTGAATCATGTTGATGTCTCGCTATCATGCCCATCACCCCCTCGTTGTCACTTGTTCTTTCAAACAAAAAGTTTTGATCAACGATGATCAAATGATTGATTTGATGAACAGATCTCTTCCTTAGCACTCAAAAGAAAATGATTACAACGATTTTACCATATATCTGAAAAAATAAAAGGTTGATTATGCTTAAAACTATCATAAAATTCAGACTGGATAACTCAGATTCAAAAAGAACTGAGACTAGACTCGAAACTGACTCAAACCGACTCAAAACAAACTCAAATAAAAATTGGAATGATCTGTAAATCTGAATCCCTTATTGAAAACAAAAACGAAATCCTCCTCCTCCCCCTTGGCGTGACAACCAAGGAGGAGGAGGAGTAGTCGAAAGTCGAAACACCAACGAGAACTAAAAGAACTAGAGAGGGGGAGAAGGGGAGAGAGGAGCGGCTAGAATAATCAAAGTTTAGTTAAGTTAATTATTGCCATATATATTACCAAAAAAAATTTATTGCCATATATACTATAACCTAGTAATCTGAAGTTGCAGTATGTTAAGCGTGTCACATTACGGTGAAAATACTTGGGAGATCGTTGTACTGTACAAAAATATTCAATTTCGTCCATGTACTCAAAAAGCGATTAATTTAGTCCTTATAGTATTCACAAGATTAGATCAATTTAGTCACGTACTCACACCATTGGGTCAACTAATTAAGTCCTCATTGTACCTTTAATTTTTGAATCAATTTATCCAATCTTGTGAGTACAGGAACTAAATTGTTCGCTTTTTTTAGTACGTGGACGAAATTGAACATTTTTATGCAATACAAAGACCTCCCAAGTACTTCAACCGGCATATTACGTTATAAACCTTTGACATATTTTTGAGCAAGTTATAAAACTTCAATTCCTTAGCAAAAGCAAACTATTTATTTGAATTTGAACTAAATTTATATGATTTTGAAGTCAGCCCCATCTCAAATTCAGGTATTATAGTGATTTTGCAGTTACAAGTTGAAAGTTGCTAATTGATAGGGGTTAGTACCAAAAAAAGAAGAGTAATTCTACATGTTCCATTAAAATTATAAAATGTATAGGGTAAACATGCTCAATCAAAATCTAATGAGAAAGTACACAAAGCCCACATAAAATGAGAAAAAAAAACCCACATACAATGGGATTTGAACCCAGAATATTATGGTCCAGATCAGGGGCAGACTCAGGAAATTCTTAAGGGAGGGGGGGAGTATATATTGAATTTTTTTTGGATAAACATAAAATACTTTTTATTCTTCTTTTCTTATGCTTATTAGCCCTCGAACCCTTAATCTCAAGGTTTAGGTACCAATACTTTTTATTAAATAAAGTATTCAAAACAAATATAAGACTAAGAAAGATATAAAAAATGTTATTTAAATTGCACCATCCATTCTTTCATCTTGCTAAAATCATCAATTTTGGCATCACAATCAAATTGATCCACAATTTCTTTCTCAATATAGACTGTCAAGGAATTTTCTAAGTAATCATCTTCCACCTTTAACCTATTATAGATATTGGATTTGGGTCTTAGTTTTGTTTTACTTACTAAAAAACTGGGCCAAAATAAATTACTTTTATCCAATAATCCAAGGTTTACATGGCCCATAACTTTTACTAAACCCATAACTAATCTTTATCTAAACTATAAAACAGAAATATTAAAAGGGGGGCATGTTTTGAATTGGGGGGGGGGGGGGATGGTGTAATAACTACACCATATATATGGGGTTTGCAGGATTTTAGGGGGGTGATGGCCCCTGCCTGCCCCCCTATAAATCCGCCACTGGTCCAGATACGTGTATACTACTAATAGAGCTAACAATTCGGATAGGTGACACAATTAGAATCACTGATACTCTACCACAATAAAATTTTAAATTTTAGAACTTAACCTATGTGTTTCTAAATTCTAGGACTAGCCTATCCAATTTATTTCAGTAGAGAGTACGGGTAAACTTGGTGAAACGTCAGAAGCATATAGCAAAGAAACTTTCGGTGTGGCAAAAAGTTATTTTTTAAAAGAAATGATAAGCTAAAATAGCAAATAAATAAGATAAATGAAAAGGATCTCTATTTAAAGAAAAATAAATACACAAATCTACAGCTTATTCATTGTTTTTATTTCTAAAAATAGGATATATACATACACCAAAACCATGCAATCTTCTCATAAAATTGAATTGATAAATATTTTTGGTAGTACTTATAGAATTTGGAATAATTCCTGTGCATATACTGATCATGATTTATTTCCATGAAATATTGCATATATATAGTTAATTTTTCTGGCTTTTCCATTTCTTGGCTTTTCCTGTGATTTCATCCCATGGAGGTAATTTGGATAAAGACTATAAATATAAGTATATAAATACCCTCACCATATCCCTCAAAATCAACCTATCATTTGGAAAAAATGGCATCAAAGCAAGCAACTGTAGCTTCTGCACTTGTCATCATATGCCTCATTGTGCTCTCTTCAGGTAACCAAAATCAGTAGCATTAATTAGTACTCTATGTAGTTATACCAATATGCATGCATTCAAAAAAAAATAAATTAACGAAGCTAATTATTAATCTAATCGTTTTGTGTGATTGAATATGTTATGTGTATAATACAGACATCGGTGGAGTGAAGTGTCAGACTCCAGGTAGTAATGAATGTCACTTCATAACGGCAAATTGTCAAACAAATGGCGATTGCACTACAATATGTACGGCACAAGGCTACAGCCGTGGTGCATGTGCAAATTTCAAGCAGTGTTGCTGTATCACTAGCGCTTGACTGCATGTGCTTGGGGTTGGGATTCAGAGCACCATATTATAGCTTTAATCATATTACCGTATGGAGGAGCTATATATATGTTGACAATTTAAATAAATTAAAATGTCCCATTAGATAAAATAAAATAAATTCTGATGCCAAAAAAATAATAAAATGAATAAATTCATAATCCATTTTCTCTTGGAGTGTTTCTCTCATTTCTGATAGCTTAATTTCTCTCTATTCAAAATCTTATTTTCCAGTTAAGTTATTGCCATATACTAGTAATTATCTGAATTTACATTATTACAAGCCCTTAGGCCTTAACAAATTGAGGAACCTATAATTGTTTCAATATGTTCTGCTTTGATTAGCATACCCTATTTTGCTACTGGTTTTTGGGAAGTCATAGCCAATGATGAATTGGAATTGGGGTGGTTGGTTTACCTTGTTCGAGGACTGATTTGGATTATCAGTGTCAGTTTCCTTGCTTGTTTCGAATGACCTAATGGATCAAAATTGTCATCTCTGTCTGGTACAAACACATAACCTTCCAATTCTTGACATGATTCCATGGCCAGTAAACATCTTGCTCCTCTTTTGTTCATTTAGAAACTTAATTAGTTCTACTACTCAACCTAGTGAAGATCAGAGTATATCAGAACCTCTATTAATTAGTCTCAAATACAAAGAAAACTCAGGTAGGAATAGGGAAGGCTGGCCTTTTCAGCAAATTAATTTGTAAAAAAGATCTTTTATAAATACAAAAATTATGTATATACACTACATAAAAGATGAGAAAATATCTTTAAACTAGAAATGTCCCGCCCGCGCTATGCCGCGGGTGTTTTCGGAGCTAATTTGATGCAAGTAAAGTAAGATTGATATATTAACACATCAATCATCATAATATAGTATAGCTGAGCAACTAATAATGAGGACATTAACAATCATAAGTGATATTTGTGTTCAAGATTAAAGTCCAAATTGAGTCTAATACTTTGCTTCAAGATTAAAGTCCGACCCGGCAAAAAAAAAAAAAAAGATTAAAGTCCGATTTTCATTAGACTAATAGAATACTATTTTAGATCATATTTATAGTAATATTTATAACTAATAAGCAAAATAAAAAATTATAAGAAATAAAGGTGAAGGACTAAATTGCATATAATCAAATGTTTGAGGGACTAAATCGATTAATAGAAAAGTATTTGAGATCATATTTATAGAATCTCAATGAGCAAAATTGAAAAAGAAATATTAAGAAATATAACAGAAAAAAAGTTGAAAGACTAAATTGCATAGAATAAAATCTTTAGAGACTAAATCAACTGATTAAAAAGCATTTGGGATCATATTTATAGAATATGTATTATTTATAAAAACTTAAAAATATATTAATAAAGATAAGAGAAATCAAGGTGAATGATTAATGAAAAATTTTTAAAAGAATATTAAAAAAAATAAAAAGAAACAAATGTGTCGGATTAAATTGCATAGAATCAAATGTTTTAGAGATTAAACCGCATGGTTTTGAAAATGTATGAGGACTTTTTTACAAAATAAATAATGTTGAAGGGCTAATTCAAGATAAATAAAATTGTAAAAGAACTAAATTGCATAAAATATAAATAATTGATGACTTTTTTGGAATTTTACAGTATGACTCTCATGAACCCAGAAAATGACAAGTGTCCCTCTAAGTGACACTTGTCACCCATTTCTTCTTGAAGAGGGACACATATCATCATACATGGCTTGTTTGGGATTATTATTATTATTATTATTATTATTATTATATTGTTTGGGATTATTTTTATATTATACATATATATACACACACACACACTAACAAATACCCTCCATCGCAGTTCGCTACGACACTTTATCTTTAATAGACTAATAGAAAACTATATTTAAAAGGCATTAATGAGTAAAAACAAAAAATATTTAAAAAATTTGAAGAAATAAAGTTAAGGGCTTAAATTGTATAAAATGAAATGTTTAGAGAGGTCTAAATCGAAAAAGATAGAAAATGTTTGAGGCTTTTCTATAAAAATTATAATTGAAGAGGTAAATAATGTAAAATAAAAATATCTAACTAAATAACATAAAGTAAAATTGTCTGATGACTATTCTATAAATAACCCTAAATCATGTAAGAGAAGCCTAAATCTTTAAGAAGAAGCCTAATGAAATTAAATAATAAAAAATATAAGTGTTTAATGACTAATCAACCACTTGTCACCAAACTTTGAAAGGGCTTAACATTATATATAGTTAAAAATAGAAAAATGATAATTGCCCGCTCTAATCACCGCTCCCGCCGTGTTTTGCTTTTTTTTCTTTTCATTATTTTTATTAATTTCAGCTCTAATTTCACTAAGTTTAACCACAAATCAAAATTTTATTGCTATTTAAGAGTAAATTTCATAATTAATAACTTATTATTATAGGGTTTTAGAAATAAAATTGTGGAGCAAAAAGAGGGACGTGTAGCAAAGTTTGTTAAAATATAAGTATAAAAGTATAGATAGATAATGAATACATGAATTTTGACAAATTTGGCTCATCTCACACAATTGTCACACTGTCCTTTTGACCCTTTCTCTTGGATTAATCCCTTGCTTTGTTTACTCCTTGTCTGAATCATACCCTTCATCGACAACTTCAGCAGTAGATCCATAAGACTTGCTGCAAACGATGTAATAGAGGAGATTGAAGAAACTCAAGACAACAAGAAGCCAATAGAATTTGTCGAATCGAGCCTCGTTAAGATTGTCTGCAACCCAACTCGTTTTACCACCACGTGAAGTTACCTTATTCACAATGTTAAAAAGAACATTGTTCATTAAGTGTGCAGCTGCCAATGATAGGAAGAAGAGGGAATTCCCAATACTCTTCATGGTCTTAGGGAACTCCCGATGGTAAAACTCGAGCTGCCCCAGCGTGCTAAATGACTCAGATATACCCAATAGGATAAACTGGGGGAAAAGCCAATAAACTGACATATTCACCATTGCAGTAGGATTGTGCAAAACCCCTTGCTCGATTGCCCTTTTTCGTCGAACACTTTCAAATATTGCTGTTACTGCCATGGCTATGACAGAGAAAAACTAACCCAATCCCCATCCTCACCTCGAATTCCCAGAATCACTTGTTTACCCTTGTCTTTGATGCCAANGGAATGAACACNCGGTCGTAAAGAACAAGCCAAACCACAATAGTGCCATAAACGAGAACAGTCATGGAACCAGGTGG